>CM051256.1:67425886-67463386 GCA_027921565.1 Artemia sinica
TTTGTTAATCCAACTTACGAACATATTATTAGTAGTAACCGTATACACAGTATCACGAACACATTCACGAATACATTCACAGTAAAGGCCCAATTACTTGAAAGGATACATGCACTTTCACAAGCCTGAGGCATGGATATGTGTGTGTGCTTTCAAGTAATTGGGTTACCAGGGTCATTTGCCTATTACAATGAACTCTACATGGGTTGCTAGACTGGTTTTCTATTATGACACCCATTTTTGGAGGTCAAACAGAGAGAGAGTGGTGGACACACTAACTTGATTAGTAGTTGGATTCGGATATAAGGAGTAATTTTCATTGTAGTTCTGATTAGTAGGAGAATTGAATTCAGAGAGAGAGAATAGTTTATTTGAGAGTATATTAGTGGAGAAAAAATGAGTGGTGCATTTACACTATTGGAGATTAATGATGGAACCGACAGCAGCAGCAGCAACGATATACGAGTACCCAATGTAGCTGTGGAAATAACCGCTGGCTGTAGACTATGTCTTGAATGGGACATTATGTATGCGAGATACGTGATATCATTAAGCAAGTTTAAGCAGGAGGAGCAACTATGTTTTGCTGGAAAAGTGAATATTCTCCATATAAATAAACTTCGGTCAGCATTAGATGTCCTATCGAAATATATTGATGAGAACAAAATGCATCAGTGAATATTATTATTATTGTAATTATGTTCAATAAAAATGTTTCTAAATCAATGATATTTTTCTTTCTTTCTATAGTAGACTAGCGTATATTTTCTAGAGTACAAAAAGAAATTCTTATTAGTCTGAAGTTGGTTGTGAGAGAGTTAGGACTCTAAAAAAAATGGATAGATTCGAGAAAGAGCGAATCATGAGGAATCTAGTTCTTATGGAAAACGTTTGATTCTAGATGATGATTTTCTAGAGTTGTCTATTCAAAGGAAGATATTTTCTCGGGGAATGCTTGTTGATATAATAAAAACTGATTCTCCATCATTAGACTATTGTATGAAGCTTCTACATCGTGGTCCAAATGCATTTACACAATTTATTGATATATTGATCAGGACACGGCAAAATGATATTGTGGATATGCTTTTAAACATTAGTTTTGAAATTTAGGACTTTTTCATGAGAAAGATGGTGCTCAAGGATGATTTACTCCTCTCTCTTTCTATCTCAGACAATTTTTGTTGTTGCTAGCTCAGTTTCACTGTGGTAGTGAGAGTGTCAACACATGACAAAATGTTCCATACATGTCCGTTATGTAGGTACTCACTGGGCAGCTGGTCATCATCATGTGAGAATTGCACAATGATTGAGGAGTATGATAAAAAGTGTAGATTATGCAACCCGTGTAAATTGCATAGAGGATATGCTGTACAAATTAAAGGTTGTAATTCCTGTCTTGAAGAGGTGTGTGACTCTCATCCTAGAGGTCACCTATGCTCCAATTGTCATTATGATAAATGTAATCAGTGGGAGAGTACATATCCCGGTATGATTGGAAAGAATCCTAACCGTGATTTTAGTTTATTCGTGAATCCTAAATGTTAACCGTGAATTCGTGAATCCTAACCGTGATTTTAGGTATCGTCGTGGTTTTAGATTATTCTGGGAGGAGGAACCGGGTCAACGATTCAACTGTTGGAACAACAAAAGAATATGGTTTCTACGTCATCGTTGTGAAGACACTGGGTGTTATGATTATAAGCCCACTGATTTTTATTTGGCAGTGACGGAATGTGATTCGACACTTGAGGACAGTGTTTGTGAAATTGCTTCAAATAAGCAAATTGAAACATGTGAATTCTATAGAATGAATGAGAATAGTATCATTGACTATACAAAGAGATATGACAAGAGTGAAGTCACACTCTACTGCAGAAAATTTGACCCTGACATTGCACTATATCAGGATCAGTACACTGTGAATTCAGATAATCTACCTGCACTAGTTGTTGTCGACAAATACCTAGTAGTGGATGAAATCTAAAGAGTAGAAAAGTCGTTTTATCATGTATATAATTTTTTTTTTATTGATAAACAATTTCACATACATCTTTAGAACATTTTATTCTTAGGGCACTAAAATCAATATTAAATACACTTGTAAGTATATTCTCCACTAGAAAGTCGTTCAATCGAGGTAGGTCAACGTAGATGTCGAGAAACTGCTTGTAGGTGTAGCCACGACATCTGAACATGAAAAAGAGTAGTGCATGAAAGCCAAATGTCTTAGTTGCTAAATCCTGTACTCTTCGCTGATTTTGAATAATGGTTTTCCCCCTGCTTTCAATAAAGTTGCTGATGTATGGTGCGTAGAATTTATACGATAGACCAAGAGGGTCAAAAAATTCAATATTCTTCGCTGTTTGAAAGATGCATAGCCAATGACCGGTCTTCAAACTCGATGGACTGCTATTAAAAATGATTAGGGTGTTGTTAACACTTGGAATTTTTTCAATGAAGTCCGAAGGTATGCAATAGGACTTGTACCGGGACATGTATGGATCCATACTAAATACGTTGATTATTTGGTTTGTGTTCATGGTGCTAGGTCTAGTAGAACACTGCCGTCGGGCGTGATTTCCCAATAGGTTTCAAATTGACTCAGTGATATTAGCGTGATACTCTCGGTCAGAGCATTGGCAAATGTACACTCTAAACGTACATTCCCTGTTCGTACTATGGTCATATCCTGTGTGCCAGACAAATCCAAAACAATAACCCCATGATTTTTTGAAAACATTGAATCGGTTATTCCATTTTCAAATAGTTGAGAGTCATGATCTAGGGATTGCATAGTCAACTCGTACAGAGTTCAATAGGATTTTTTGTCAAATGATAGAGTGTACAGTGGAATACCATTCACTTTGCACACAAGGCTAGATAGACCGAAAAAATTAAAATCGTGGGGGGATTCAGTCCAGGATCCAACGGCACTGCCACTCTTCACAAAGGCCAAAGCCAATTTTGATGGGATTTCTCCATTGATAAATGATGAATCGCTATAGCTACGAGAGCCGGTGGCAATGTGACGTTGATTGGTGATCGTATGGGGAACAAGAAGTTTAATGTTGTTGCCATTGGCTCTTAGCTTTTCCACTGCCAATGCAACAGAGCTCATAACCTGTTGTTTTCGGACGTGGAGAATTGCCGATGTGATAATAACATTTGCATCGGGTGCTGCAGGAAGTGTTTTTCTCAAAATGAAATTTGATGGGGCCATCTGTAGCTTTATGTCAATCTTGACATTGGGGGGTAGCCATTGGGATATATTGAATATCTCATGATTTAATTTTCCAACTAGATGATACTCCTGGGTCACTGCAGTAGTCAACTCACCGTCAGTATCAACACCTGACCGATATTCATAGCCTAATGATTGTCCTCTCAACTCCTTGTAAGCCTTATGCGTCATCATCATAAATTGTATGTAGCTTGCATAGTTTGATAAATTATTGCTAGTGCTCACCAATGTTCCATTAATAAATACATTAATTTGTTTGAATAGGTTGTGTAGAATACAGTTTTCATAGGAGAGACCATCGCCGGCATTTGGAGTTGTATTATCTGACTTTTTCTTCACCACAACATTTAAATCAATAAATGTTGACGACAAATCAATGAAATAGTCTTCATTGGAAAATATTTGAAAGTGTATATTTTCCGAGAGGGGCTGTTGGGGGTGAAACTGTTCATAGTAGCCATACTTGACACTGACATCAACATTTTCAGCATTGAATAGATTCAATGAGGAACTAATTGATGGATATGATTCCTTGTGGGGGAGATAAGTCATCTTAAGAGAAGAAATCCTTCTTTGATCTAACAATCTTTTTCTTTTTCTTCTTCTGCTTATTGGGCTTCCTTGTTTTATTCCTCAAAGTCCTTGCTGATGTCCTTTGCTTCCTGCCTGGGTGGAGACTGATGAGTGAATGACGCGAACGCATCCTTTTCAATCCCTCCCCATTTTGTCGAGATTTTAGTTGCTCACCAACGGCTCTTGCTGAAGATCTAATATTTTCCTTAACACTCTCCTTGAAATTCTTGCCCGACCCCCAGTCCTGTAGTGTGGAGGCAGCAAAATTTGATGCAGCAGGTACAAGATATTTTCTGGCAAGGGGTAGTGCAGAACGAAATAGCCTAGCAAACCAGCTATCAAGACCATAGCCAGACATTGTAGTACGCCCCTTGTAGTAGTCAAATCCATTGCCTATTTGACGCGGACTCAAAGCACCAACATAACAATCGATATCGGGACAGACAAATGGAATTCTCCTATTGCTCATTTTAGGTGATTGTGCTGTCGTTAACAATGGATCGAAAATGACATGTAATCACTGCTAGGCCTTTTGTTATTGCTAGAGGATCACCCAATTCACTTCTTAGTGTTAACTGACAGAGTTCCAAATACGAAGTGTTTACAGGAACATACTGAAGATGCTTTATATTATAGTGATGAACAAGTTCATGAGTTGTTTTTCGTTCAAGAACACGTAGGAGTGGGACATTTGAATTACCGACTCTCGATGTTTCCACAAAGAATGCATAGAGAAATATGCAAGAGTCCGAGGCAAAACCAGGTGGATAATCAGCAAAAATAACTTGATCCATCCCGTAGACGGTGCCAGCATTTTTCCCATTGATCATATTCTGTTTAAAGCCAAGAACATCTCTCAGATTATCATTGAGAACAATTGTTTCAGTGTCAACAGGTGAGGTAATGTATATCCTATCTTGTTCCAATGAATAATTAAAATGGAATGTACCATTCCTACGATATGAGATTTTTCTATTGATTGCACGACACAAATCTCCCATATTATCATATTCAATGTATGTCAATCTGACATATGGATAGTCACTAGATTTAAGTGCTTCAACCCATTCATAGTCGACAAAGAGTGTCCAATCGAATGGTATAACTTTTATATCATACACACGATCCTTTCTCAGGATGTCATAGGTATTTTTGAGAATACAGTCGACAAGAGCCACTTCATATGCACCGTCAAATTTGATGGCAGGGGAGAGTTTTGTCCAAAAATCACTTGTCGTATTCAAGTCATTGTAGAGAGGATCGGAAACGTTGGACATGAATGTTACATAGAAATCATTGGGCATTGTCAATATCTTCAACACCGATCCAAGAATCAAAATCAGAGTTGTATCCTAGCCACCGAACAAGTAACTGTTTCTTACCCCTGCGAGTACGTCTCTTTAATATCTTTTCAATTTGATAGATTTCACTAGCATTTTTAACTTTTGTAGTTCATAGTCATAAAACCCGCCGAGAATCTCTTCATCTTTGGTATCACGCAGGCGATAAGTTATGGGTTTAGTGTCTAGGATTTTTGCCACTTTAAAAAGTTCTGTGGACCACAAGTAATTCCCCTTTTCAAAAACATTAGTTGTTCTATTAATTCGAACAGTATCACCAACATTGAATTTATTTTTCATCTTGACAGCCGACGATTCATTGGAATACTGTTTAAAAAAGGTGTCAATTGTATCATGATCAGAATGATGAACTTCCGTTGGTGTAGAGTTGGACAATGATCGATGAGGTCGCTGATTATAAATCAACCTGAATTTATCAAGATCATGAATAAAAGCCGATGTATTTTTCAATGTACAATATCTTGAAATTAAAAGTCGAATAGTTCTTATCAATCGTTCGGCCAATGCAGCCTTTATAGGACTGTGACTATGATAGAGCAGTGTACTATATTTCTCTAGTACTTTTGCAACGTGGAGATTAACAAATTCACTACCACGATCCGTTTGAATTTTTTTATACGAATCCTGTTGGAGAATACTTTCAATGGCCTGAGCAACTTCAACACCTCTCTTTGATCGCAATGGAATTGCATATGCATAGCGACTATAAACACTGATTGCAAGTAGAATGTACTTGTACGGTGTATTGTGACGTCTTTGAAGTTCATCTAGAGTCAGGAGATCTGCTTGCATTATATGCAGTGGGTAAAAGGCTTTAGTTTTTCGATATTGATTGGCACGAAGTCTATGATTTCTATGCAGAGTGTAACTTGATTCATTTTGTAGATAGTCTTGTACACTTTTAGTGTGAACACCAGTGACTTTGGAAAGAGTGGTGGGGGAACTTAAACTCCCCGCCTCACCAATATTTTCATAAACACCTTTCAGGGGCGGCCGCTGCGGCGGCCGGGGGGCGGGAAGCGTCGGGCGCCGGGGGCCCGCTGCGGCGGGCCCGGGCCGGGGCTGGCATTAAATACTGGAAATTGATCTGCCTTGCAAACACACACACACACATTGTAAATTGATTGTGATAAAGAAAAAAAAGAATTTAAAAAAAACCTAATTACCCAAAAAAATCCCTCCCACCCAATTTATACTTTTTTTTTTTAGTGAATTTAAGTTAATTTTTCTAGACCGAGTTGTTTTCTGTACTCTGTACATTCAACTCGGTCTGAAATTAAATAATGCCCGTGTGGTAGTACCTTCACACCATCCTCAAGTACATAGACTTTGTCCGATATGGCAGACATGGCGTTTTTCTCAACTCTAACTGTGTAGTTTTTAAATTGTAAAGAGCGAATCGCCATGACTTTCGCCCTTGGCACTAAACTACGTTCCACACAATTTCTATACACACTCATGTCGAAATTATTTTTTACAAAGTGTGTAGGTACCCCCTTGCAAACTTGTTTGATATCCTTGCCGTGCGTTTCCACACAGTATACATTCGGTCCAGGAAACACACCACTGGATATCAGATCGCTACCAGTTTCAGATTTTAACATTAACAATTGATTTGGGGCCTGGCGTTTCACTAACTCCGGGTAGAGGGATTCGTCCCAGTTAGTGTAGTCCATTCGTGAGCTAATGTACTCGCCATTTTCCAAATCCTTCAATAGATTTTCAGTTTTTACTTTTAACAGGAGTGAATCAGTGTCCCCGTAGTACACTTGAACTTGTTCCTCAATCGGCCACTGTACCTTGCATACATTATAATAAAATGACAACATGAGTTTCTTGGATATTTCAGTTATTGCACTTCCACCTGCAATATTTTTATTTAATACAATGTTTCTTTTCTTGCGATGTAGGAGCACCATATTGGAGTCTATGATTGGAACCACTGTGTCATCTGGTGATAGGAGCATAGGATAGTTTGTATAACGAAGGCGCGAAATTGCACCGTTCGCTGTTTTGATTAGACTGACCAATACCGAGCGCATGCAGTCTTCACCGTCACTCAACATCTCAACTACATCCAACACTTGCATGGTATTATTGGAATCTCGTTGCGCGTGAGCGTAAGAGACCCCTATGGCTTCATGTATTTTAACACGATTTGAATTTGACGGATCGCACACGTCTGTCAGCTTAGCCTCGCAGTCCAAAGCGATCTTATTGCTCTGCAGGAGCGTGTTTTGAAAATTTTTAAAACGTAAGATCGCTCTATCTCCGCTTACCGTCTCCACAACCTGGTATCCATGACGTTTACAGTGTTTCATGTGATGCTTTAACTTTAAATCAGAGCGAAATCTTGAGAGGCATGTTGGACAGTAATAGCATACACCACCCCGATGTTTACCCTCACTTAGAACCCTACTAATATCCGTAATCGGATTGAAATGACCAATTGAATTGGAGTCTGTGGGTGGGGTGTATAGAAGCCATACCCAATGTTCTACTGATTCAATTGAAGGAGCCCGCACTGGAAATAATACACCCTTCTTATCGGAACGCTGACCCTCTTCAAATTCTGGTTCATACTGTAACACCGTGACACCAATCTTTAAATGTGCATTAGCCCGCTCAAAAATATCTATTCCTTTTAGTGTCACGGGATATTGACCATTTAAACAATTAAAATTTACTTTGGGGAACTTTGAACCCTCCCTACCATTAACTGCCATTTTATCCAACTTCTTCTTAGTGGCATCATCGCGCAGAGGTATGTATGCCGCAATTAAAAATGCATACCTGAAACACTGCAGCCTCGTATCGAAACAGATTCGTTGTATCCCCCTACCCCCCTCTAAATCTGAATGATATTTTAAAACTATAGCCCTCTGCCCATGCCCACCTCTTACAATAAAATCCTTTTTAAACCTGCAAATGTTAACATTTAAACTTTCAATAAATAAAACCACAGATCCACTACCCCCCTCGTTATAATTTTCCCACTTACTTTGAATACTATTAGCCCAATTTAGAAAAACCTCCCCATAATTTCATAAATGCGGGTGTATTGCCAACATTTCTGTGTGCAAGTATTTTGAATACATCTCACCCGCACTTTCATTTAAAAAAAAATATTTTTAGTGCTATTGATGCTTTTAAACTGACCCCCACTCCCCACACCCCCATTTGTTGTTCAAGAATGGCTCGAATCTTATCAGTATATGAATGTGTAATGGCCAAGGGATCTCTTATTATATCCCCCGACGCTAGAGAGTTGAAGGGGTCACCGAATTTGGCTCTGTAGACCAATGTGTGATGCAAGGCAGAGTTGGAGAGCAAAAATCCGGAAGAGGGGATACTGTTGCTGTTGTATTACTACTACTATCTATAGCATTAAGTGGAATGGTGGCGGGTGACAGAGAATTGTCAATAACACCACCACCACTCCCAGTCTGTTCAATCACATTGGGAGGATGTGGCATGAGGTCCCCTAGTACATATTCCAAGGTGTTTGGGGACAATTAGTCGAGCCAGCCTGTATTGTCCTGTGATGGAATTTCGTTATGAGGACCCGATTCAGATGCACTAGTAGCATCACCTAAATGTTCACGCATAAAACTATCTGTCCACACCGGATCCTCAAGCATGTCAATATCACAGCTTAAGTCATCCAGGCTAGCCATTTCCCCAAAAACATCATTAAGAAACCCCCTATGCCACTCCATATCCTCTAGAACTAGTGTAGCTTCATCGCTGAACTCCGGTGGTGGTGACAAAATTGGTCCTGTAAATACACTTGCTTCATCACTCAACGGTGTCGGTGGTGGTGCTATATCTTTAATCTGTAGAAAAAAAAAGTTTTATTTTTTATGTAAAATAACCATTATTTTTATAAAGTTAAAAAACTATGTCAATTTCTCATAGTCATTGTCCCACCACCACCTGAACAATTAAAAGAAGAAGAAAAAAGTTACATTGCCATATGTCTTTCATTATGACAACAGAACATGTTAAAAAAATATATATATTGTTTTAGTCAGGAAAATGTAGTCTTATTCCTAGAAGGGTAAGTTAGAACAAGTGAATGATAAAAAAAACTAATGGTTTTATTCCAAAAATTTTTAGAATAAAAATGCAAAATATGGGTCCAATTCTACTGCTTGACCCTCTTCATTATAACTCTCAATGAAATTTGACCATTGTTCAACTGACGCGGTATGCTGTATGAACACTTGCTCCTCAGCTTTAGTTAATGGACACGAATCCCATACGTCGGCGGTTGGTGGTATAACTCTCTCAACAATCCGAATTTTCCTCTGTCTTTTGGCAACGGATTTGTTTGAAGTTGTGGACATAGTTGACCTGGGCTAAATAAATGATTGTAAGAGAGAAGAACTTTTTTTCTCCATCCATATCAACAATTAAAGTGCAATTAAAATGTTGGATGGTCCTTTTTAGAGCTCCCCCCTGGGAGCACCCTTGGGAACCGGGAGCTTCCTTCGAGGTAGGAGGATCGATACCCTTTCGAGTTGGGATATCGGACTTCACAACACTGTTCAAATAGAACAGCCTCAAATTCTTTCTCGAAAAAACCTAAGTGTTTCAATGAAATGAGTTCGCCCCAAATAATGTTTCTTGACAACACTGTGAAGACATAATTGGAGATTACTAAAAACCTTATTCCTATGTGTTAATATATCTTATCGGAAATACACATCCTGTCACAAGAACCCCACCTAAAATTCAAATTATAGCTATCGAGCGGATTAAAATTCAAATTTAACGATGGGAGATCTGATAAGGAGCGGATGCGCGCAAAAGCTTACTGCAAAACATACTCCAGTTTATGAATGCGTGTCATCTGTGAAATAGCAAATTGTATGTTTTCATACAGTTAGTTTGTTTAAAAGGAATATTGGATTATTGCATTAGAAAACGTCTAGGCTAGAAGCGAGAAGTTACAAGGTAAGGTTTTTTAGAAATGTATGATAAGCTATTTCAGTGTTATAAGCATTCCATTATATACTGCTAATTTGGTTAATGAAAGAAAATGAAATAGAATTATTATTATAGAATAGTTTAGAAACACATTTAAGTTTTACTCATCAAAAGCTATGCGCCTGAGAAAATTTACCTTATTTTTGAAAATAGGGATAGAAAAAATTATGTATATACTTACAAATTCTGACTGGGCTTCTACATCTGAACTCCTTGGCAAAACATGAAGGGGGTCAAGCTCACGATCTTCAGTAGGCTGGGCATAGGCATTATGAGAAGCAGTCCATTCTCTCTTCAACTTCCTTCCAGCTTGCGTGGAGCTAACACTGGGGTTAGAGGGCTCTGTCACTATAAGTTGGGTGCTCGTTGGCTGGTCCAGATCGTGTGTAATTCTACCAGCATATTTGATAATTGATGGTCTTGCGGCTTGCATTAATACAGCTTCGCTCCATCTTGCTTTCTTTTCAGAAGGGGGGTTATTGCACGTATTCGCTTCCTTGAAAAAAAAGGCAAAATTTAGCATGAAAAAAACACCCCCTTTTTCCATTTTGTTGGATAAATGGTTAAGAGGTCAAGTTTTGCCCTCCTCCTCCTCTTGTTTATTGATCATTAAGGTGCTCCTATTATTAATTTCATACTGCTAAATAAAAACGAACAGAAATTATAATGTATGTGAGGGGGGTTCTCTCCCAAGTCAATACCTCGCTCTTTACGCTACAATTGTTTTTTTAGTGCTTTCAAAAGAGCTATCTATTCTAATTAAAAATGGCCTTTGTGATTCAGAGGGTTGTGAATCAAATTTTTTTTTAGACTTTTAACGTAAAGAGTGTGGTATTGACTAAGGAGAGAACCCTCCCCCTCATATACGTAATAACATATAGGTAATAGAAAAAAAAACAATAAAAAAAAACAAGCGACACGGCTCAATAGTAATCCAAACTTTTAAAAACGGAATTTTGATGTTAATAAATGTATCAAGAGAATGTGTTTATAATGCTGATTCTAAATATATATAAATTTTATTACGTTTAGTATTACTCATCAAAGGCTACGAGCCTGAGAAAAATTTACCCGATTTTTTTTTTTTTTTTTTTAAAGAGGGGGGAAACACCCCCTACAAGTGAATGAATTTTAATGAAAATCACACCGTCAGATTTAGCGTATCAGAAAACTCTATTACACAGCTTTCAAGCTCATATCTGCAAAAATCTGCAACTTTGTATTTTTTGCCAGAAGAAAAATACAGGAATATAGAAGTTAGTGACGTAAGTTAATTTGTAAAGAGATCCATTTAGCAAAAGAAAAGTAAAATTTTTATGCAAATAGAAGCTGCATTAACTAAAAAACGATCAGAAATTAAATAAAAAAAAAGAAAAAAGTTTTTTAAAACTGAAAGTAATGAGCGACATTAAAACAAACAGAAATTATTCCCTATATGAAGGGGACTGTCCCCCTCCTCATCGCATCGCTCTTTACACTAAAGTTTGACCTTGTCTCACAACTTTATTTTTTTTAACAATAAAAAACTTTAGCGTAAAGAGCGAATCCTTATGATTTCAAATATATCAGTTTCATCAAGTTTAGCTATACCGATCAAAAGTTACGCGCCTGAGAAAAATTGCCTTGTTTTCGAAAAAAGGGGAAAACACCCTCTAAAACTCATAGAACTTTAATGAAAAACACACCATCAGAGAACCCTACTATAGAAGTTAAAAGCTCCTATCTGGAGCCTCATTCGAACGGAAATTAAAAGTTCTAATGTCCTTTTTAAGTAAGCCAAAAAAAATGGAGGGCAACTAGGCCCCCTCCCACGCCAATTTTTTTCCCAAAGTCATCCACCGTGACATCGGAATTAGATAAACCCCGTTTATAGCAAGAGCCGGTGAAATTTAACCCCCCCAAAACTCTCACACTCTTTGTAACACCCAAGCTTTTCATTCAAAGCAGAAAAATACATCATGTTAGGAAAAAGCTTGTTTCCGAATGATAAAGAAGTGTTTTTCAAAACAATTAAAACCTGTAAACATACCTATGATGGAGAGATTTTATTTAAATAATAGAAAAAAGCGTGCTTTGACGTTTCTATCGAATATAGTCGTCATATTCTTAAGATTTTGTATTGTTGGAGGGGAGGGGGGCTAAGTCCCTCTGAAATTTGAATTTACTAGTAAAACGTTTTTCTTTATTTAATTTTTTTGGGGGAATAAAAGAATGAAAAGTGTACTCACATTGAAAATTGACAAATCCATTGTTTTCAAAAGTTAAAAATATATGGTGTAGTATAAACAATGTCTTAAAACATAATGAAAATTGGAATGCAGTGTAGGGACATTATATCGGTTTTTTTTTAAATTGAGTAAATTATACCATGACAAGTTTTTTTAGAAAACCGACCAATCAAGTTATTATATTGGACTAACCACCAGCTTTCTCTAATCGACTGACACACAAAAAATCGATTTCATAATAAAAAACATGTCTGCCAAGCCATGTAGAGTTCATTGTAATAGGCAAATGACCCTGGTAACCCAATTACTTGAAAGTACACACACATATCCATGCCTCAGGCTTGTGAAAGTGCATGTATCCTTTCAAGTAATTGGGCCTTTACTGTGAATGTATTCGTGAATGTGTTCGTGATACTGTGTATACGGTTACTACTATTATTGCAGGTGATTTAGCAATAATAAAGCAAATTGAATTGCAGAATATAATGAAAATGGGGGCTAAATTCCGTCTCTCAAATCATCTAAAACCCTCGAATCTTCTTAGTGGGTTAGATAATAATCTAGAAATATTTATCGATAATTGGTGCAAAAAAGAGAAAATTAATAAAAATAGTTTTCAGAATTGTAAAATTTAATTATTAATAAGGTCAGAAATAAGATATATAAGAGGACAAAAAAACATGATAATGAGGTAGTTTTTTATAATTCTAAGATAAAACAAGTGATTGCTAATATAAAGAGGGATTTTGTAATTGTACCCATTGATAAAGCGAATAATAATTTTGCAATAATTTGTCAGAAGCTATATTGTGATGTTTTAACCAAGGAGCTTAGTACAACAAATACATATAAAAAGGTTCAAGATGTTAATAATAGTCTATTGATTGGAATAGAGCATACACTTTTTAAAAAGTTTAATATAAAGGTTAATGATAATGATAAAAATTTTCCGTTTTTATATTGGATGGCAAAATTTCATAAAAATCCCCCGAAAACACGCTTTATTGCGGGTGTAGCAAGATGCCCGACCAAAGTTGCGGCTACTGACCTGTCGTGTATTTTAGGAGAAATCAAAAATAAATTTAAGGCATATTGCTCGGGAATTAAAAATTTTTCTAAGTTTAATCCATATTGGAGCGTTAATAATTCGCTGCAAGTAATAGACTCTCTTGCTTTAGTTTCAGCCAAAAGAGTGGACTCGTTTGATTTCACTACATTATATACAAATTTACCCATTAATTTAGTATTTATAAATTTAAAAAAGATTATTAAGAAAGCTTTTCTTTTGTCTAATTTGCCGTTTTTAAAAATTGATACGTATAATAAGAAGGCGAGATGGACTAATTATTTTAATAGTACCACTAGTTCAAGATGTTATAGCCTAGATATGATTTTTGATCTACTAGAATTTGTTCTATTTAATACTTTTATAAAATTTAATGGTAATCTATATAATCAAAGTATTGGAATTCCTATGGGGGGTAATGCCAGTCCAGTTACAGCGGACATGTTTTTAAATTATTTAGAATATGATTATATGATGGATAAAAAGAATCCAAGTAACATAAAGTATTTGCTCTCAAATAATAAAAGATATTTAGATGACCTTCTGGTGATAAATTGTTCAAATTTTTTAGAGATTTCAAGTAAAATATATCCACCAGAGTTAAAGCTGGAATCAAGTAATGGGAATGGCAATTATGACCATTTTCTAGATTTGGATATTAATGTGGCACCTAATAATATAATAATTTTTAAAATATATAATAAAACAGACGATTTTAATTTTGGAATAGTTAATTTTCCATTTCCAAAAAGTAATATTCATTCGAATATAACATATTCATCGTATTTTTCCCAACTATTTAGATATGCAAGAATTTGTACTAATTACATTGATTTTAGAAACAGATGTATGTTACTTAGCAAGAAGCTAATCGTAAGAGGTTTTTCCGCCAATAAACTTGCTTGGCAATTTAAAAAGCTTTGTTTCAGTATAATCAACTTTTACATAAGTATAATAAGGGTTATCAAGATATCTTGAATGATATTTTACGGTAACCTGTTGAACGAATCTGGTTTATCTTTCCGATACTTTAGAGTTGGTTGCGACACATGTGGTAAAGATTAAAGTATGATATTTATAATTTATTTCTTTGAATTTGAGTGAAAGTGAAATTGTGCCGGGGAATGGCTAGTGCTATGTAATTATTTGGATTTAAATTGGCTGAAGGTTTGGCTCTCAGTTTTAATTGAAGGTTGGTTAAGGATGCTTGGAAAATTTTTTCTGGGGTATATATTCTTATAATTTTGGGATATTTTGGATTTTGTTTTTGATTATTCCATAGGTGTCACTACATAGGGGTATGTCAGATTATGGCATGGCGCGCTCATTTTGCCTGGGTAATGAAATTTAAGCGCCGAAACCAAATTAGGCAATGAGTTTTCATCTGATGAGCCCCGATATGTTGTGATCACCTGGGGAATATAAAGTTTTTGTAGATTTAAGGTGTTATAGCTTGGTTTTAGAACACTGACGTATACATATTGATGTTGATTTTACTCTAATTTGGACTTGATTTTCGGATTATCGGATTGGATGTACTTACTAAAGTAGGAAGACAGTTTTTTTTTTTTTTTTTTTTTTTTTTTTTTTTTTTTTTTTTTTTTTTTTTTTTTTTTAGCCAAGTAATTACCGTAATACATTATAGATATATATATATATATATATATATATATATATATATATATATATATATATATATATATATATATATTATATATATATATATATATATATATATATATATATATATATATATAAACAGAAAGACAGACAGACAAACAGATTGAGAGAGCAAATTATTTTGAAATACACAGAGAGGAATAGAAGCAAAAGAAAATTAATAACTTCGATAATAAAGAAAATTAGCTTTTATAGATTGTTAAAAGATTAAAAAAATTGGAAATTCCGAATTCTTCAAAATAAAAAAAAATATCCAAATTATTGGTAAGCTACTTTCTGATTACCAACAAAATTTCAATGTTAAAAATTGGAGATTAGGGTTTGAGAACTGAACTCACGTATCTCAGGCATTTCTCTAAAAGATTACATATCTAGGGATAGGTAATTAGATGTGAACTTACTTTAAAGATTCTCTAAAACGCAAATAAAAAAAAACACCTTAAAAAGTTCGATAAAAAACTAAGCAAAAAAGCTGTTTTAGAGCCCACCATTGACAAAAGTAGGATGGGTAAGGAGGTGGGTTATAGAGACCTTTAGTAGTCATGATTTATACTAGTTTCGGCAATTTTGATTCAATTCACCAGTTTTATGCTTCAGTGGGTTAGATATAAATCAATTCAATAAACCGAACACTCTTTATGAATTTGCGTTTATGTCTCATAATAAATATCCTATTAACATAGGTAACTATAATTCTCATGTTAAATAATTAAACTAGCACGTCGTTTCACTTTTGCTTATTTATGAACCAAAATGATGGTAAATGAACTGCAACAAAAATTGTAGCACAAATTAATTTTTAAGGAGACTAAATAAATTACGCACATCTTATGGAACTCTCGTAAAAATTTGTTCAGAGACTCAATTAAATAAAAAGATGATATGTAACTGATTATAAGCAGGGCTGCCACCTATACTTTGTGAAAAAGTGTAAAAGTCAGCAAAAATTGTTGCAGGTACTTATTGGGCTGTAAGGACTAATTAGAGGCATTTTGGAATTTTAACACAGCAAAACACTGTTTGATATTGTAGATGGCTTTGCGTTGGGTACGTAACCTATTATCATTTTGGTTTATGTAAGGTGTACAATAATGTAAACTTGTTTCTGTTTGGTGAGATATCTGTAGCTTACCAATCACATGCTACTTCAAATTTCCATTTTAAATAGCTTTTTTTTGCGGAATAACAATTTGAAACCACTTTATCTCATAAGTTAAAAAGAAAAGAGTAACTAAGAGCGTGTTCTCGGTCCAACAAAAAGTTAATAATATTTAATAAAAATTTAATATTTCGTTCCAGGTGAGAGCGAATTAACAGCTGGAATGATCGAAACTTAAATTCTTATTAAAGTTTGTATCAAATTTTTGTGAATACGGTTAACTAGCGTATTTACTGAATTAACTTCTAGACATTCATCATCAAAGTGAGAAAAATGGAGGCAAATGACCAATGGAGGCAAAAATGGAGGCCATTATTTCTTCAACTATAAGTGGTATAACAGAATCGTAAAGATCCATTTGCGAAAAATTTTCCGTGTTATATTGCGTTTAATAGTTTCGCCGGAAGAGAACCATTAGTTAATAAATTGTTCAAGGTTCACATATAATTTCTATTAAATTTGAAGTAAATGCGAATTAAATTGCATTTTGGGACCGGGACCACGCCCTAAGGTTTTGGCCGGGAATTTCCTCACCGTGGGCTGAAACTTTTAAAAGCGATTATACTCACCAATAAAATGCGATAATATCACAACAGAAAAAGCGCACATTTTTATGCTAGAGAAGGTTTCAGGTGATGAGACGTAACATTAAAACATTAAATAACAAAGCTTGATCAATAATTCCAAATTCTGAAATTGATTTGAATTCCTAATAATTTATTCAGTAAGTTCAATGCACATAAATATATTTGTATAATGCATGGTGCACAATACCATAATGCCCGTTAATGAAATGCTAGTGCCACAATATCAAATGTTCTAGTGAGATTTTGTCAGAAATCATTGAGTAGAAGCTTCAACTATGTATCAGGAAGCAAATTTCGCTACTAAAGGTTTCTTACCATAAAAAGACCCAAATGCCTTCAATGAGGCTTTTAATCAAAGCATTGTTTTATCAAAATTTAAACCTTGGTCTCTTTGTTTTTGCCTTTAATTTTTTTATGCTTAATTCCTCCATAGAGAGAACTAATTTATTAGGATGAGATAGAAAAAAAAGAAACAGAGAACAAAATATATAAAATAGTTAGCCATTAAGCTCTATGGAGCCTATACAGCTTAAGAAATGCCACTGTGTTGCATACGCTTTATGTGCCATAAAACGTTAAATTAATTAAATTGAATTGAAGTCTTATTTGTGCCAAAACTGAGCCATATTATGAATGGCCTCGTTTCTTAGAATTAATAAGGAAACTCAGAGGACGAAGACCTAACCCTAAGTTGAGGGCTGATGGATAGAAACAATTTGACGGGGGATTGGAGAAAGATTGATGGGGATCTTTATAATTTGTGATTTTGCTTGTGTTTTCATTGTCATCCGTAAAATAAAACGATCTAGCTTGTCCTCTATTTAGAAGGCCCTGAAAACAAATTCTATGCATACATTCCAAATAGATCAGCTTACCAAAAGGAAGAATAGTTCTCAGAGGTTGACAATGCTGATTCTTACAAATCGCAAGAATAAAAATACGAAATTATAATTTTAAAAAATGTATAGTATCTTAATACAAATTCATTAACCTTTGAAAGTTTCTCTGGTAAGTTCTAGTTATTTTAATTAGAACACTCATTCCGGTACTGGGAAACATGGTTTTTTTTTATCCAACAAGGAAATACTTACAGCTAATTTTTCGATAAGCGTATACCGTTGTTGATTCTGACGGATAGGCTTATGTTCAACTTTGAAATATAACTTTTATGATTCACGAGTCGAACTAGGAAAGAGGGATGAATCTGATTCAAAGATATAGGATCGGCGGCATCAATTGGAGAGGGGTGGGATAGAGCGGGGGGAGATGTCCCTCCCCTTACAGTTTGAATAATCCCGTTTTTGGTATTTTATTTTAAAAATGGATTTTTGGATTTCCAGAGCCAAATTAGGAAAAAAATACCCCTCCCCCTCCTTTGATTTTGAAAATACATCCCATCCTATATTTTCGTTAATTGATATCGCTGATAAAATTCATTATTGGTGGTAAATACTTGGAATCAGACTAATGCTGATATAGACTTTCCAACACAAATTTTCGTCATTTGAATGTTCTAGCTATTCTACAGCAAGTTCGGCGATAAAATCAACGTATGTTTTTCGTGAAATTTGTCCAAGTTTGATCCTCTTGGTGAAATTGACTAGAACAGTTAAGAACATAATCCACAAAATAAGAAATGATACTTTTCCCACCTGGGGCATCAATTTACAAAAATGTATCGAGAGGGAGAATATGTTTTTTGAAGCGTGGGAAGAGGGGGGGGCTATTTTTTGGGGAATGAGAATAACAAAAAGGCTATTTTTCCATGAAAATATCCAAAAAGAAATTTTACTATATCTAGAGGGGGGAAATCTAGAAGAGGGGGTGGGGCAATCGCGATGATTTTAAGGTTTTACGTCATTTTTTTTTTTAATTAAAGCTAACTGCCTAGTCCTTCAAATTAAGCAAGTATTATAGATAAGGCCTCTTATCTTGTTTGGTTCTCTGGATATTTAAAAGTTTCTGTTCTTACAAAATACGTTTAGTCCTCTTTTCTCACTAACAGAAATAGCTGTGAAATTGGGCCTCTTAATGAACAGAAAGTATCTCCATATCTTAAATGCTTACATACCCTCCATATACAAATAATTGAACCTAAACAACAGCATAAAAGTAAAAAAAGGAAAAAAATGTTTTCTGACTTCCTCTGGATTTAATGTTACATTAGCAAATAAATCAATCAATCAAATCTTATTAAAAATGGTCTAATAACTTGAAGGAAAACTTATTTTCCATTGACTAATCTATTTGTTATTTTTCCAAGTACGACACTTTGCCTCATTGTCATTGTTTCAGTTCAAACCCACAAATTTCTTTAAATTAAACTTTTTCCGAGAATTAAAACAAATTTTACTGTTGTAAAAGAAATTTATCTATTCCACCACTTACCTACCTTTCTAAAATTGCTTGCTGATTTTTGATTGGGACTTGATTTTCTGTTTTAGGTCGTGCAGAAGATGTGAAATTCAAAATTCCTCCATTTGCGCCAGCGCCATCACCTAGTTGTTTTATAAAATTCTTGAAAAATCTCCCAGTCCTATAGGCAACGTCATGAACTTTCCTATATATAAAAAAACAGCCACTCATAATATGAAATAAAGTAGAATAAACATGTAAACTACTAACGGCTCATTGCAGCACCATCAGAAGGCAAAACAGCTGCAGGCACTCCATCAGAAGGCAAAACAGCTGCAGGCACTCCTCTTCTTTCCCACTCTATCCAACACGACTTTTTAGTCCCTTTCACGAAGTTCCCACTTCCTTGCAAAAATTTCTTACAACCTCCTCCCAGTGCACTCAAGGACCACCTGAGTTTGTTTGGCCTCAAGCACATTAGAAAAAGCACCATTTTGGCAGACCGAATCTTTCTTTCTTTATAGACCCGGACAATGAGACACGCTTTTTTTGCAGCATTCTGTCGTCCAATTGACTATTAGATTCAGGATTCGATTTTTTTTTTTTTTTTTGTAAGAAGGTAAAGGGATATGGATATACGGGCTATCGAATCAATAAACGCCTGCTTAATGCTAGCTTACGCATGAACAAGGAAAAAGTTGCCATTTGCTTTAAAACACTGGTCAGTAAGGTAAAACTGACATAAATGCAGTAAAGAACACTTCTTTATGTCACACTTTTCATTAAGGGGACGTGGTACGATAAAGACTTGCCCTATCTCGTCTATTATGAACGTTTTTAGTTTTTGTGGTCAAACTATTTAGAATTATGTTGGCCGCCTTGATATAACTTGTAGAACTCAGATAATAGATTTAAATAAACGAGACAAAACTAAAAGCCGACACCGAATTTCCCAGATATCTTAGAAAAACTATTTAATTTCTTTCAATTTGTGCCTGATATAGAGATTTTCAGTTTTGATGAGACATCATCAAAAAGTATGAATTC
The DNA here is from genome assembly GCA_027921565.1 of Artemia sinica. Classification (NCBI taxonomy): domain Eukaryota; kingdom Metazoa; phylum Arthropoda; class Branchiopoda; order Anostraca; family Artemiidae; genus Artemia; species Artemia sinica. The sequence goes on from CM051256.1 coordinate 67,446,179, forward strand.
TGTTTTCTCTATTAATCAGACCATTATTGTCTAATTTAAGTACAGGAAAGGTCAGTCCCTATGAATACTCTAGTCTACCCGCTGGAAAAATAATGAAACTCCGTTCAAAGGAATTATCATTTGACTGATCTTGCCGCTTTGGGAATTTCTGCACTGTCACCCGCCTTGATTGACAGACTAGCCGAGAAAAGGTAACTATATTTCACTGTCTTATTGAAGCAATTAGGTCAAGGTTATGTCATAGTTATGCATTGTATATATGTTTTCTTTTACATTTTTTATTTTTTACTTAGTATTAGGTAAACTTCGGCAAGTGAATGACAAGTTACTGTGATATTGTGCACTTTGTATCAATCAATCAATTTATTCAATTAATAAACACAACAAAATACACTTCAATATAAACTCCCCCGTAAGGCTCTATGGCCAGGAAAAAACAGGGGAGAAACAAAAATGAAACAAATACAAGTATTTTCAATATAATGCATTGCATTTCAACCTTTCAAAGACTCAACACACACACAAAACAGAACAAAAAGAGAAAAAAAACAATAATTAAAGACCCAAACAAAAAGCGATTTTATGAGACCCCCCCCCCCAAAAAAATAAAAAGGATGTAGGACACTCCAATAAAATAAACCAAATTCCAAATATATATTTGAAACCAAACCACAAAAAAAAATATTATACAAACTCAAAACCCCTCACAACAAATGTTTCCAACCCAGGCTAGTGTCACCCCCCCCCCAAATAATAATAATAAAAATTAACAAAAATATATTTAAACATGAAAAATCAAGACATTAAAAAATTTCTTAAAATTCTTTTGAAAGTTCCAAACGAGTGACATTCTTTAGCTGACTCAGGTAGGCTATTCCAAACGATATGACAAGCAGTTAATGGATTAAAGTCAGACCTCACCGATGGAGTAAATAGAATATTAAAATTCCTTGAATTGCGAAGATGATGCGAAGACCTATCAGTGACGAAAGAAGGAGTAGTTTGAAGGGCTGCGGGAACATCACCATGAATTTGATGAAAAGTGAAAGACGCGCACGAAAGAGTGTAGAGAGACTGCAAATCAAGTAATAGGCTAGTTGGGTTAGATGTAGAATAATTTGTAGAAAGTGGTTTCAAAAAAGAAGAGAAAGTTGACATCCATATTGTAGGGCAATAAGAGACGTAGGACTGAACTAAGCAATGGAACAGAATTTTTAAAACTGATCCAGGAAAAATGTGTTTTAGCTTCCTCAAAATTCCAAGACTCCTTGAGATCTTCATATTAATTAGTCCAATATGATGCTTGAATGAAAGGTTTTCATCGAGAAGAATACCGAGAAATCGGACATATCGTTCCTTAGGTCTACTGAGAGAGCCCCTTGAAAGCTGGATTTTAGATAAGTCAGGGCACGCCAGAGAAATACGGGAAAAAATTAAAAAACTTGACTCAGCCACATTTAGGGCAAGGCAATTTGCATCAAACCAAAGAACGACTCTCTCAAAAAGGTCAACTAATTTGGGAAGCATCTCAGACTCAGTTCCCACTACAGTACCAATGGTACTGTCATCAGCGAAAGCAACGAGTGTCCACATCCTGCGAAAACGATGGATTTTTTTTAACATTGAAAGATTCAGGATGACATAGGCGACAGCAAACTGTAGGTTTTTGATTCATAACCGCAACTATAAGGTCATTAACATAAATAAAAAACAAAACCGTCCAAGAACAGAACCTTGAGGAACACAAAACTCAACTTCAGACGAAAAGTGGGAAAGGGAATCTACGGAAATAGTTCTACCTGACAAATAGGAATCAAACCAAGCATGAGCCTGTCCTCTTACACCATTGTGTGATAGCTTATACAGCAGAATCTCATGAGTTAAAGAGTCAAAAGCCTTACGGACATCTAGGAATATAGCTGCAGGAATCAAACCAGAGTCAAGCGCGGTGTGGAGAAAATTTAAAAGAGCTACACACGCATGCTCCGTAGAATGTTTAGCTCGGAAGCCAAACTGAAAATCATGAAAAAATCTTTTAGCCTCTAGAAAAGCAAGTAGACGGGAAAGCATGGTCTTTTCAAAAATTTTGCTAAAAACAGACAAAATTTTGCTAAAAACAATTACTCTAGCTCACTTAAGAGAACTGGGGAAAATCCCATTTTCAAAAGAAAGATTTATAAGCTTTGTCAATGGAGAAATAATTGAAGGAAGAATGAACTTAACTACCATAGTTGGAATACAGTCAGGGCCAGACGACGAAGAACCCTTCAAGCTATTTACAATCCTGGCTACTTCAACATCAGAAGCCGGATATAACACCATTGATTTGAGACAAGGCGGACCAAGATAAGATTTGTAGTCTGGTTGTGACTGTGAAGACCTGACTGAAGAAGCAGTGGTTTTCCCAATATTGGCAAAATATGATGTAAATGCTTCTTGAACAGATAGAATACCCTCAACAACCACATCACCAACTACAAGACTTGGAGGGATAAAAGGAGCCGGAGAAGAACGTTTGAGGACGGAATTGATCACTTGCCATGTTTTTCGAATATCTTTCCCACAATCCGAGAATTTTTTGGAATAAAGGAATTTAGCCTTCCGACATAAAGAATTGAAAACATTCCTGTAGAGTTTGAATTGCTGAAGAGGTGCATCATTCAAAGATGACTTTGCTGACTTAAAAGCTTTCCAGAGATTATTTTTTCTTCTCCAACTCTTTAGAAGACCAGGGGTCATCCATGGGTTAAGAGGAATAGATCTTTTTGACCTTGAAGTAGAGGAGGACAGAGCACATACGTCACAAATAGACTCCTTTACTGACTCATAAAAGGAATCAAACTTAGAACAAAAATCATTATCGTCACCAAAAATATTCCATGTCTTCTCAGCTAAATGGGATCTAAGGCGGATCAATTCATTCAAACCAAACCTAAAAGCAGCTGAAGCAGATGCTGGAGTGTCCCTATTCAATGTGTTTTCAAGGATAAAACTAGAAAATACAGGAAAATGGTCTGAAATATCACTCACAACAACAGAATTCCGAACTAAATTAAGAGACGAAAAAATGTTATCAATTAAAGAGGCTGACGTATCAGTTACACGTGTTGGAATACAAGTTGTTGGTAGAACCCCAACAGTGAGCATATCTGAGAGAAAATCCATCGTAGTAGAGGAAGCCATGTCAATTAGATTTAAGTTAAAGTCTCCCATTATTACAAGTTCACATGGACGTCTGCCTATTAAATCCAAGACCTCATCAAGAACCTGAAGAAAAGAAGGGACGGATCCACTGGGAGATCTATAAACATTACCAATTATCAAACCCTTATTTTTTAATTTGATTTCAATAAACTAGGATTCAAAAACCCCTTTGTCATTCCTTGACAGATCGCTTCGAACAGTATACGGAAAAATATCAGAAATATACATTGCTAGTCCACCCTTTGCCATCCTTCTGCGATTTAGTCTCTCCATTTTGTAACCGGGTATATCTAAAAGCATTTCATTGCTAGAATTAAGAAAAGTCTCACATAATCCGATAACATCGGGTCGCCCATCAATAACTATCCGCCTCAACTGATCAATCGATGAACATAGACCCTGAGTATTGAGTTGAAGGACCGAAAAATGATCATCTCGTCTAGTAGCCCACTTTAAATCAGAAACATACTTACTATTAATTGATTGGGAAGTATTTAGGGAATTTCTTTTAATTTGACCAATGCAATTATTAATGATACTCAAAACATCTAAGGGGTTTCTTTGTAATTGAAGTAAACGCCCATCAAGGGAGTAAAAATCCCCAGAGCCTGAGTTAGAAAAATTCCTAAAACTTAAGGAGTCTGTGTATCAAACCTGCGCCGCAACACACACAAAACAAAATAAATAAAAAAATTAACCAAAAGGCTATAAATAACAACAAAAATAAATATAAATAAATAAATAAAATCACAATAATCATACCAATAAGTAAGATACATATACATTTTATATTCTTGAACAAATTAATAATAATAATTTCAGATAAATTTAGTGACTTTCTTAAATCATTAATCATACTACTCAGTTCCAGAAATAAAAAAAATAAAAAATATATAACGCTAAAGCTCCACTGCATTAATGTACCCATGAGACCAATACAAGTAAAATCATTTTCAAGATAACAAAGGATTAAAATCCCAAACTGACGCAATGACTTGTGAGAACAGGCATGTAACAAAAAAGAATAATTATTGAAATCCATAAATTTCATTGAAGTTAATTGGAACGAAAGTAAATCATTAGACAGATACGCACAAAGAAAAAAAAATAAGCAAAAGATATTTGTCCTTAGCGGCATATAGGATCTCACGTGGCCTCTTTGTCAATGCTTCCGATAGGAAAATTCCACATGAAGCTAACCTGGCTTTTGCTTTGAAGACTTTCTTCGCTATATCACTATTCACAAATTTAACTAAAACAGGAGGGACTTTGTCGTTTAGGGAGGCATCGGTTAAAGCAGGAGATATTTTGAATCTGTAGATATTCCTAATTTGGGCAACATTAATTTCAGTCAGGTTCATTTTGGTTATGAAAACTTGCAGGATTGTTGATTGGAGGTCAGATCCGGACTGTTGCTTAACACCATGCAAAATTAGCGAATCAAGCAGCACTTCTTGTTCAAATGAATCTAGTTTCATCTCAATTTTCATGATTTTCTCTTTTTGATTTATAATTTGGTTGCGAAGAGTTTTCAGCGATTGTTCAATTTTTTCAAATTTTGGCTGATAATCAAGAGTAATCGCGTCATATATTTGACAAATAATGTCGTGGGATGACTGGCGGAAAGAATCAGCATCCAAAAACCTTTCATTTACCTTCTTAGTTATATTTTGCAGTAACTCTCGCTTAGTTTTTTCCAGGTCAAGTTCCGTAGAAGTGATTTTATCCATCAACGAAGCACATTCTCCTGTATTAGATTCCTTAATTGTTAATGCATTATATGTCTTGGAAAGGGATTTATAAATATCGGGTGAATTTTTCAATTCCTCAAATGCAGCCTTTACACCTGCAGTCTGTTTTTTTGAAGTTCGGCTAACGCTTGGATTATATTCTGCCAAGTTGGCTTCAACAAGTCTGTATTCGTCATGTGTCCCATAGCAAAATACCAAATATGATGGCTTTCCTTTGCTATCCTTGGACACTTTTAGTATCTTTACTGGCCAATGAGGATAATTTTTCATGTTAGCTAACGCGATATCAAACTCTTTAAATGCAGGCATTTCCTATTAAGGAGAGGACAAAAGTAAAAGCAACTTATCTTTATCTAAGTTAAGAACCTTAAGGAAAAATTTAGTTGAAATAATGCTCCAAAGATTCAATAATATATATCCAGAATAATCTATAAAATCCACTAATATCAGTCTATTTCAATACCAATTAGTTTGGCACCGAAGGTGAACACAGATCAATTCGCTCACAGTAGGTTTACTCAAGAAAAGTCAATGGCGCAATAAATTTCACCTGTGTCTTAATCCGTTTAGTTGAACAAACCAGTTCTTTATTGTTCAGAGACTATAAAATATCTGTTTTCAAGCTAGGTGTTCACTGAATGAATGCAAGTGGAATACTTATAGCGTATAGCCCCTGATCAGGCACGTACGCAGGAATTTGTTTCGGGGGTGGGCCAATTTTTTTTTTTTGGGGGGGGCCAAATCCTTCAAACCCATTATTCTGGGAGAAAAATCAGAAAATTATGTAAAAATTAAAAAAATAGTGAGATTTCGAGGCGTACGTCCCTGCCCCCTGATCACCAAACCAGAGCTATGGAGCACGGGCATGTACATGAGCCTATGGCTCTGGCTGCTTTTAAGCAAAAAAACAATTTACTAAGTCTCTCCTGCTGGACTGTTTGTTCATGAAACTGAAGGGTTTCTTGCTGCCATCCCAGATGGCAATTTTGCTCTTCCTGGAGGAAGAAGAGCGATTCTCGAAGTAAAATGTCCCCTCACAGCTAAAGACGTTTCAATGGCAGACTGGCTTAAGAGAAATAAATGTGTTTTCCTTGACAATAAAAATAACGTCCATTTAAAGAGGAACCATAATTATTTTTATCAAGTTCAGATGCAGCTGGAATGTTGCGACCTCCATGTTGAAAAGATCAACCGGGACAAAATTTATGGCAACACAAAATGTTTCCAAAGCTCCATAAATTTTATATGGAAGCTTCGTTGCCAGAAATTGTGGATGGAAGAGTGCCACGCAATATGGCGATCGGCGAGCCATTTGTAGGCAATTCGACGGATAAATAAAACCCTCACATATTGAGATTAGGATAGCTAGGTCAGTTTCTAGCTGAGTTTATATATATATATATATATATATATATATATATATATATATATATATATATATATATATATATATATATATATATATATATATATATATATATAGATATATATATATATATATATATATATATATATATATATATTATATATATATATATATATATATATATATATATATATATATATATATATATATATAATATATATATATATATATATATATATATATATATATATATATATATATATATATATATATGGTTATTAAAAACCTTAGAACGGCTGTCACCGGTAAACCCAGAGAAAAAATATGGTTTTGAATTTGACTTTCAACGAAAATCTCTAATTTGTTTATCTATTTATAGTGTCACTTTAATTCTCCGCTCCCCCACCCAAAGAGAACACTTTGAATTCAAATTTCAATGATTTTTCATCGTTGCTTGTGCATTAACACTTTTCTGGCTAATGCCCCTCCCGGATGATTCCCTCCCTAGACGGTTACCCCTCAAAAAATTATCCCTGCGTATAAAATGTTGCTCATTTGATAAAAATACCAGTTCAATCAAAATTCCTTGTCCTGTACTTTTTTTTTCTTCCGTCGAGATGTGATGAGTTCGTAAAAACAAGCGTGCTTTCACTCATTCATTAGCAAATGTCAACTTTTGTCACTTGTCAACCCCCAAATTCTTGATTGATCTTGATAACTAAGCCCCCTTGAGAGGTCCTTTGGCAAATTTACCGACAAGGGAGTCTGAAAATCAAGCAACAAACAACCGTATGGCCTTAAGAAAGGAGCAAACTCTATTCCCAGCTTTATTTCATTTTTTGAGTTTAGGACTCATAATTGCGTGATTATCAGGACACCTGGGAGTGAATTTACAATTTTCACGCTTGAAAAGTTTGCAATTGTCCTTAACACTGCTACCAGAATTTTTTTTTTTACTGAAGCTTGTCTGAAGCACAGTCATGTCCGGAGTTACAGTTATCTCTTAATTTGTAAAAACCAACCAAAATTACATTAGCGCATTTATGTAAGTTAGAAAAGGGTCATTTTTATTATTATTAGGCAGATTATTCACCTCACTATTGTCAAGACAATTTGGGACAGCCATAAAAGGGTAATTAAGGTCACTACTATAGTTAGACTAGATAGAGGTAAGATCGAGGTCAATCACAACTTCAGGACTAAGATTTATGTCACTTATTGCAGCTGGTATTGAAAAAATTAATCCTATATTTTCTTCATTTAATATTCAATGAGCTTATGGATAATGTATTTTATTTTATGGTAGAAGATCAAAGTGCTATTTAGCTCATTTGGAATAAAATAACATGTAGACTGAATTCTAGAATTTCTTTGGTAAATTAACAGAAGATCTGAGATAAGTGTTAACGCATCCGTTAACTTTCAAACAGTTCGTAGCAACTAACTAGAAGTAAGGAGCGACTCGGCTCACTCGGCTTGGCTCGACTAACCGAAACTCCAAATAACAGAATTTTCGTACTAGATACATCAAAAGAATCAGCTTTTCATGCTGATTCCAAATTTATAAGATTTATTAAAGGTTATCCATCAAAAGCAAGTAGCTAGAGAAAATTTTTCTGATTTTCGAGAAAAAAGGGAAAACTCCAAAAAAGTCAAAAATCTTAAGACAATCACAGCATCAAATTCAGAATATCAAAGAACTCTATTATATAGGTTTCAAGCTCCTATCTACGAAAGTGGAATTTTTGTATTTTTTGCCAGAAGAAAGATCAAGGATGTGTGTTTATTTTTTCCCCCAAGGAGTATCTTATCAAACCAATGGTCCTAGAATGTCAGGAGAGGGATCATCCCAAAGAAAATTATGAGTTCTAGTGTCCTTTGACAGTGACCAAAAGGATTGGAGGGCAACTAGCCCCACTCCTACACCCTTTTTTCCCCAAAGGTGTACGAACAAAATTTTGAGATAACCACTTTATTCAGCATAATTGAAAGGTCCAATAACTATGCCTTTGGGGATAACATGACCCCCCAACAGCTCCTGGGGAAAGGGATGTAAGTTATAAAATTTGGCCATTCTTTACATATAGTAGGCTATTTGCAGTAGGAAGTATAAAGACATTTTTCGGGGGGATTTTTTACTGAGGACTTATACCAAGGTTAGAATTTTCGGTTGGGAGGGAAGTTTCCAGGGTGAACTTTCCAAGGGAAATTTTACACTGGGGTAGACGGTGGCCAGAATCCTATACGAAGAAAGTCTTACTTTCTCTTTGCCGACTCAATTTTACATAAGGAGACGTTCCAGCCAGGGAAAATTCAGCGAGGTTGGAATTGTCTGGAGGATTTTTTTGTGGGGGGATATTTTCCGTGGAAGGTATTCTCTATTAGGAAATTTTCTATGGAGCTATTTTCCAGGGGGGGATTTCCAGGAAAAAAATTTCCACGGAGGGGAGATTACCAGTTTAATTTGAAAAACGATCAGAAATTTAAGTCTTTTCAAATGATAGTATGCTAAGGAGAACTTTTCAGGCGGAATCGTCCGCAAGAAATTTTCCGGGTGGAACTGGGGGAATTCTCTGGGAGAGGGGAATTTGACATGGGAGGAAATTTCCCTGGAGGGGTTTTTCGTGGGTGGGGTATTTTCTATTGAGACGGAGCAGGATTTCCCAGCATTATTTTAAAAACAATCACAAACTAAATAAAAAACAAGTTTTTTTCAACTGAAAGTAAGAAACAACATTAAAATCTAAAATGAATAGATATTATTCCGTATACGAGGGAGATTGCCCCCTCTTCAATAACTTTACGCTAAAGTTTGACTTTTTGTCCCAATTCTTTAAAAACGGCTCCTGAAACAGAAGGGTCTCTTAATTCGATTAAAAAGCCTTATTAAAAATACTAAAAACTTTAGCATGAAGAATGAAATATTGAGAAGGGGGAAAATCCCTCATACACGGAATGATTTCTGTTCATTTTAATGTAGCTCCTTACTTTCAATAGAAAAAAACGGTTATTTTATTTATTTCTGTTAAAATCAAGATTTTGGTTATATTTGGATGTAAGAGGGACAAGGTCATATCCGGGGGAAACTGCTTAGGTCACTTAGGATGATAAGACTCTTTTTTCACTAAATGGGAGTATGAGGTATCCGAGGAGAGCCAGATGGGGGGGGGGATAGACCCAGAGAAGAAACAAAATTAGGCTACCTTAGATTTAGTAGAGCAGTCTATGTACATTCAAGGGTTGTTCTAATTGGATTTCTCTATCCTAGTCCAGTGTTCGATGTGGTTGGATTCACCTTGACAATAAAGACTTAGCACAATTAAAAAGTAAACTTACTTACGGGGCAATTGACCTGGAAGGATACTTCAACTTGCCAATTATAATGCTATCTATAGAACCCAGCTGGACACGTTGGTAGTCAGCGATATAGAGGGCAATAAAATCGTACTTTATTAAGAAAACTGTATTCTGGCAAAGAATAACGATGCGCTCCTTCTCGTGGTCCCAATGGTCAACTCTGGAAAAAGGATTTAATCTATTCTTTATTTTTGTCCAAATAAGGGCCTGCTGTTCTTAATTTCTTTTCATTAATGCATAGATAGCAATTTAAATGTTTTGAAACTTCGTCTTTGGCCTTGTTCATGGTTCAATCTGGTGCAAATGCCAGGAAAACCAGCTCAAAACTGTTTTCTCCTTGGACTTTTCAAAATTGGATGCATTCGCTCAAGGCACTTCATAGACTGAATGTGCAATTCCCCAGGAACCCTGTGTAACATGCTCATGTTAGGTGACTTAATTTATTAATAATTACTACTGCATAGCACTTAAAACCAGAAGTTTAAAATTATTGTTACACACAGCTATCCACATTTGAAAAGCCTGGCAAGCCTTTCCTTCTAAAAACAAAAGATAACCTTAGCTTAGCTTAGCTTTCGAGAAAGGAACCATATTGTCTTACGTGTCATGTCAAGATATTTCAAACAGTTCGTGGTAACGAACTGCAAGTAAGGAGCGACCCGGCTCAATAGTAACCGAAACTCTAAAAAAATGGAATTTTGATACCAGTAGATACATCAGAAGAATCGGGTTTTTATGCTGATATTCAAATATATAAGCTTCATCAAGTTTAGTCTTACACATCAAAAGTTACGAACCTGAAAAAATTTGCCTTATTTTCGAGAAAAGGGGAAAAAACCCTAAGGGTGATAGAATTTTAATGAAAATCATACCATCAGATTCAGCGTATCAGAAAACCCTAAAGTAGAGGTTTCAAGTTCCTATCTGCAAAAATGTGGAATTTTTTAATTTTTTTGCCAGAAGAAAGATCACGGATGCGTGTTTATTTTATTTTTTCCCCCAGGGGTGATCGTATCGATCCAGTGGTCCTAGAATATTGTGAGAAGATTCATTCGAACGGAAATCGGAAGTTCTAGTTCATTTTTTAAGTGACCAAAAAATTGGAGGGCAACTAGGCCCCCTGCCACGCTCATTTTTTCCCGAAGTCACCTGATCAAAATTTTGAGATAGCCATTTTGTTCAGCATAGTCGAAAATCTAATAAATATGTCTTTGAGGATGACTTCATCCCCTAAAGTTCCCGGGGGAAGGGCTGCAAGTTATGAACTTTGCCCATTGTTTACTTATAGTATTGGTTAAAGGGAAGAATACAGACATTTTCATGAGGAATTTTTTTCTTGTAGGGCAGATGGAGGGTCAGAGGAGTTGGTTACGCGGGAGGATATTTCCATGGAGGATGTTTTCATGAGGGAAGGGACATTTCTATGAAGGGGGCTCCGGATTTCCCAGCCTTATTTAAAAAATGACCAGAAATTAAATAAAAAAAACAAGTTTTTTCAACTGAAAGTAAGGAGCAACATTAGCACTTAAAACAAAAAGAAATTATTGCGTATATAAGGGGGTTCGACCCCTAGTCAATATCTCGCTCTTTACGCTAAAGTTGTTTTTAGTGCTGTCAAAAGAGCTATCTATTCTAATTAAACGGCTTTTGTGATTCAGGGGTTTGTGATTCAAACAAAATTCGAACTTTAGCGCAAAGAGCGAGGTATTTACTAGGGGGCGAACTCCGTCATATGCGTAATAATTTCTGCTCGTTTTAACTTTTAATGTTGCTCCTTACTTTCAGTTGAAAAAACGTGTTGAGGCAACTGATCAGATTGTTGAGTCAACAATCTGATTGTCAAAATAAATAAACAATTTTTATTACAAAGCAACATGATATAAACATAGAGGGATTATGGAGGAACTAACCATTTTTATCGACAATTTACGCAATTCTAACTCGTTTCGCGGTAGTAATGAGTGTTTTTTCATCTTTCAGCGCTCAAAGATCGTCCTGTATCGATTGATGTTCTTACTTTTTTAGTTCGTAATAAAGTTTTTTTTTTTTTCCATTCGTGAAAGATTGCTGCATTATTCTATTTTGTTTTTTGTGTTAATATATCCTGTTGGCTCTGTTGGTGATTTGTGAATATTGTATAACATGTTTGAGCAACCCTTCCGTCTGTCCTTTTGTTTTTGTTGTTTTGTGTGCTTTATTTGCGCACTAGTTTAAATTGAAAAAAAGGAATTTTATAGTGATACGCCACCGGAAAGGATCTCCTGTTGTGGGAGGATACTTTGAAACAGAACTAGTTTTCTATTTTTGAGTTTCTAGCAATCTACCATTCCACATACATTTTAAAAAATAGTTCTAAGTTTATGTTTAATAACATAGTTTATAGATAATGATAGGCGAAAGATATGGACATTGTATAAAACATCAAATAGGGAAATTAGAAAAGTAGCAACGTGGCCAAACATTGCGAATGAAAAAGGCGCTACCCAGGAATAATCTTTATAAAATAAAAACAATTGCATTGACCTTGTGAAATGAAGTAGTAAGACAGATGCGAATGAAGCTAGAAGAGACTTTTATATTAAATGGAGATGGAGACATAAGTTGGACAGTTGGAGATACAAATATATTCTAAATTAAAATTAATTATCGATCACCTTTAGCAAACCTTTAAAAAGTTTAAATAAGAAGTTATTCAGCCTACGAACTATACTGTATACCTACAAGCCTTTTAAAAACATCCCAGGGCACCCAGGCATCATTTTTAAGGAGTTCAAAGGCATCTAAAAGGGCCCATACATTAAATGCTATCTACAGCACTTACAAACAGGCATGTTGATTGGGATGGGGAGCAGAGGGTATTTCCCCCCAACATTTTTTCCCCCAGCCCGCATATTTTGAAAACACCTTTTTCTATAGTTTTCATATAAAGAGCCCTTTTATTTGGTATTTTCACTGGTAAATAATCAAGCTACCCCCCAGAGTTTTTCCTGGAAGGGGGGGGGGGGGTTAACCAAGTCTGATGTCCCAGATGCCACAGTTGGGTGCACTGCAGCAGGGGGATTGTCCACTTTAATCAAATTCATGGCTTTTATTTGTATGTTTTGGCTTATGTTTGAGTTGGGAGGGGGGAGGGCTGAAATTAATTTTTCCCCGGGCATCATCAACCCTAGGAATGACTCTGTCTCCCACCCAAGATTTTTAAAAAATGTGTTTTAATTTCTTTTTTTGCATGTGGAATGTTGCCCAAGTCTGACTTGGGCAAGTTAATTGAAACTTAATTCGTCTCTTTAAAGTTTCAATAAGGCAAATTGTCCATATTTTACTTTAATTTTAAATAATTTTTTGTATGCAGTCTTTTCAGTTAGGAAGAGGTAATAAGGAAATAAAATGAAAACATGCGGTAACAAAAACAAATAAATATGATGAAAACTTTGTGCACTAATGAAAAGATCTTACAAGACTTACAAAGTTAAAAGCCAGGCATCAATGAGTGATCCATCACAATCCAAATCAATTAATCTTCTTTCGATATCATGAACAGCACGGTCAATGAGAGTGTCACGTGAAGTAAAGAATTTGCTTGCATCTTCATCAAACTGGCCTGAATCTGCCTCTATGTCTTCGCCTTCCAATGACAAGAATTAAAAAAAAATATATGTTAATTATCTTTTAACTCAAATTATCCTATTCAAGCTAAAAGAGGAGAAATTATTTCTTTAGTTGATAGGACATTAAAACTAGCATCACCAAACCATATAGATGAGTAACTAATTTTTATTGGAAGAATTTTAATTGGAAAAGGGTATCCCCAAACAATATAAAAAAGAAAGAAAATATAAGTGAACCACATTTTCAAGAACAAAATGCAATTGACAAAAAAAATAGTTATTTTTATCTTTTGCTCCTACTTTATCACAAGAATTATCAAAACAACTTATATATATATATATATATATACATATATATATATATATATATTATATATATATATATATATATATATATATATATATATATATATATATATATATATATATATATATATATATATATATATATATATATATATATATATATATATATATATATATATATAAATAGTTATTTTTATCTTTTGCTCCTACTTTATCACAAGAATTATCAAAACAACTTATATATATATATATATATATATATATATATATATATATATATATATATATATATATATATATATTATATATATATATATATATATATAATATATATATATATATATATATATATATATATATATATATATATATATATATATATATATATATATATATATATATATATATATATATATATACAAATGTCTTTCAAATCCCAAATAACTATAATATCTTTGCTAAATACAGAAACAGATGCAATCTCATAGAACGTACGAAGTGGTTTATGTTGGATACCTTGCTCTAGTGTAAAATCCTATGTCGGGAAAACCCAACTAAATTTTGAAAATAGACTCTAACAACACAAAACAGCTTAGTATATCCTTCCTTAGAGTATAATAAAAATTAAAAGCTTTTGATTCAGCAGTTGCAGAGTATCAATTTGACCTTCCTCAGAATAACATGTTGGACCAAAACAAAATAAGCGATACATGCGTTGGGCTATTAAAAAGTCTTAGAGATATTATAGAAATAAAAAAAGAATTATACATAAGTTGATAATTATAAACAGACATGAAGAGGAATATAGATTAAATCCCGTTTAAAACCACTCAAAAACATGCTAAAACCGCTAAATTTTCATTCTTTGGATCTGCTGTATATGGAACCTAATTTTCACGCCTTAAACGGTAAAATAAATTATTCTTGATTGAAGCGACTTTCACACTATATATTTTTTTTTCTATACTAAGCGGTGAGGTCACGTTACTTGAAGCATATCCTTACACAAATAAACAAGTAGCTTCACACCATCTAACGTAAGCATCCATAAAACTATCATAATCACCGTCCCAAATAATCACAATCCCCATAAACAAACTATTCAAAAATCAAAGATGTGGAATTGAGACGAAGCTTCAAGCTCTGATAAGTTGTGAAAGGCTTTCTAGGGAATTCTATTAATTTATTTTCAAAAACTTTTAGTTGGCCGTGTAGAAATTCCTTTTTGTTGCTTCTATGCTCACTAATGTAACAGTTAAAGTCACTGCGTAGGAGTTAAAGTCACTAACGTAACTTTAACTCCTACGCATTGCTTGTGGCTACTTGGCGCTGCCTACGATGCGAACAAAGTTGGTACACACGGTTAAACTCCACGAGATTACATAACACAATACAAAGTCTCAAAGTTACGCTAGTTTGAAACTTTCAACGCCGTATTGTGAATGCAACACCATATTGCAGCATCTAAAGGATTATCGGGAAGGTAAAGTTAAAAGTTCCTTACCCAAGCTTCCAAAGGAGCTATCGACACTTTCTGCCCTGCGAGTGACATCTTCTTCTGGCTTATTCTTTGGATTCGTGTTTGGTTCCAAAATTTCATTTACCAAACTTTCTTTTTCTTCCATACCTTTCCAGAAACAAAACCACACAAAATAAGCTGTACAATACAGTATAAACATAACTATTATTACAGTAAAACAACTAAAAGGCGTATTTATAAACTAACCATTTACTACTATTATTGACGTCTTTTTTTGACAATGTATTCTTTTTTCAGTCATGTGGTTAGTTTTCCCAGATGGATATCATTTTCATACATTTTGAAAATATAGACTAGAATCATTAGTACTAGAACAAAACTACAGTTTTTATAAAAGACTGTTGACCTTCATTCCCCTCCCAAAAAAAGTATTAACCTCTAGCTTTCGCAGTATTTTTGCTGAGAAATGTATGCTAAAGAGTAAGTTGCTCATAAAATTTTGTCGGTATTTCAAGCTAAATCTTGGGTACCCATGCTGAGCTCAGAAGAGATGGAAGCAATTGAACTTTTTTAATATAAATTTTTTTTTCGAATAATACACGACAAATATTGATTGTGAATCAGTAATTTGTTTATTAGGCAATTGTAATATTTTTTTCTTCTTTTTCAAGTTGGTTGTAATATGTGACATTTAAATATAGTAACATGTAGCAGTAAAAATACAGTAACATGTATTTTCAGAAATGTATGTCGCATTTGAACCAAATATCCCTCATTCAATCAGTAGTGTCGCTTCAATTAAATGAAGGTGTATGCGTACTTTTCTAAGTCTGGGGGGAGGTTTTTTTCAATTCTGTAATAAAAAACCAAAAAAGACATTATTTGATGAAAATACCAAGAAAAGTGTTCTTCAAAGTCCAGGGAAGGAGAGGGGCACAAAATTAGGTAACAAAAAATCCTCTACTCCACCGCTCCCCACATTCTCTTTCGAATATGAAAGAGAGATTACTGTCCTATGCATCCGTGCTAAAAGGTGTGGTCTAATTCCATTAGCTTATTTTAGTGACACACTTTTGTACTTCAAAAACTAATATTCCTCATTTTGGGGGGATGGATTACCCCACCCTTTCAAAACCAAGACTAAATGCATCAAATAGCCTGGTCAAATCTCCCAGTGTTTTAAGCCAAGAAAAAGAAGGAAAACATGATTAGTTCCTTCCTGTAAATTTTTAGACCAGTAAAAAGAATGGAACATTTTTAAGTCACAACACTCTTAAACATTCTGTCTTGCTGTGTCAAAGATCTTGCTCTGCCTGAAAATTTCACGTTAAAACACAGATTGAAAAAAAACTCCTTCAACAACATTGTTTCAGTCAATCAGCGTGAAAATATTGTAGATTATCATTAAATATAGACGAATTATGTGCAAAATATAAATAAATGAGTTTGATTAATGTCTTTGACATTAGCAGTCTTCATCGACAAGGGGATTTTATTTAATATAGGAGTCCACCCTCAACCCTTTTTATGGATATCTAATTAAGTTGACATTCTACGGAAAACGATAGCCATCTAAACACATAATAATCTCTTAACAATACTGATAACAAAAAAATAGGGTTAATGAAAAGCAAAACACAAAAAATAAAGGAAAAAATGATGGGTAAGTGCCATCTCAACATGGGCACACCATAAAAACCAAAATTAATGTACCCCAATCCTCATGTTCAATCGTCCCAGGTCAAAAAACAATTTTTAATATTTCCCTCCTTAAATCTCGGCTGAGATTGCCAAGATAAGATTGCCACTTGCCGATATAGGGTAAGGGATATCTAAGTGAAAATCAAGACCTTTCAGAACCAACAGAAGAAATTCTACATGTTCCAAAACACCTAAGGGTCAAAGGTGGTTGTAGAATTAGCAAAGCTATTTTCATAAAAATAACTACAAACATTTTTGTATTTGAAAGTGCTAGCTTCTTTTATATATTTCTATTTAATAATTTTATATTGGTTTGTTAGTTAGAACAAAGGATAACTATAAATAATTATTTCTGTAAACTAGTAAAACTTTTGGTCGATTCCTCGAAATCCCATATTTACGTACGTGCCTGCTCAAATAATTAATTAATTTTTA
>CM051256.1:67465886-67485886 GCA_027921565.1 Artemia sinica
TGGCTGCAAATTGTTAATGAATGATAGCTCACCAAGCTTGTCCGCGCTCAGTCTATTTTTTCCAATAGTTAGCTGTTCAGCCTTGGAAAAAAAACCGTTCGGATGGATTGGTCGTTGAAGAAATACAAGACACTTGTTCTTCTTGGGAATAAATCTTCTAGATTGACACACAGAACGATTTTCCAACCAAGAAAGCGTATCAACCACAGTATATAAATAATAGATACTATCTATATACAGGGGTATCAACATACAATAGCACGAGACGCATGGTTCTGAGAGGAGGTAATGGTGGCCATCTTCTTGTGGTGCCCCTGAGTGTACCAGGCTTTTAGTGGGTGGTTGGGTGAGGGCGTCCTGGTCTCATTGTGTGCATGAGCTGGGACTAGTGACGGAGCCCCAGAGCCTTCTAGGTGAAATCTTAAGCCCAGAGCCAGGGATGGAAAAGGGTGACGGAGAGATTCCTAAGCCTGGAGTCAGAAACCGCGGAGGGCAACGGAGAGAATCTTATGCCTGGAGCCAGAAATTGTGGAGGGTGATAGAGAACCAGAGGCGGAGGCGGATATATAAGTAACGTCGGGGGTAGTGGGCGTTCCTGACGAAATTCGGACGCTCCCCCCTGCATCTCGGCCATGTGCATCTTTGGACAGGTGCCATCCCCCGGGGCAATTTCATCCTCATAACCTCATATAGGGGTCTGATACAGAGAATTTAAGCGACCTTTAATTTGGTTTTTCTCAACCCTTTGCTGGCCATTGAGGCCAGAATGATGGAGGTAGATGTAAGTCATGAAGGGGCGTAATCCACAATGAGGTGCCAGAGGAAGATTAAGGGAAAGGATACAGGAGACAAAACTTGGTTTTTCCGTGTCTGAGGTTGCTGTTTAGAGAGGGGCCCAGGCATACGGGCCGTGCCTTGAGCTCACCAATAAGGCAGCAGCCCCGTCAGACGGTGAATAATCTTGCGTGCATGCAATAAGCACTGGATGGCAAACCAGAGGGGATGGGTGAGGGTGTGTGTGAGGGGCTCCGCCAAGGCCGCGTCCTTATCCAAGTCTCGAAATGCTTTGTTGCGAGTCAGGGCCCTGAATTGGTGGTCAGAAACCAAAGTCAAGAGGAAATTAAATTTTTTATGGGATGGAGATAGAAAATTTAAAGTTAAAATCAAGGATTAAGATTCCCCACCGACCGAGGCCATGAGCGTGGACGAGGAGGAGTTGATGAAAAGTGACTGTGAATCTTTGTCTACAATCATAGGCTCTCAGAGCCCGGAGCCAGAAATGGCGGAGGGCTCAAAGAATTCTGAGGCTGAGAAAAGCGCGGACAACACAAGTTGCCGCTCTCACTCAGAACAGAGCAAGCTTGAATTGGGGGAAAACCCAAATAAAAATCAGAACGATGAGTGCTGGGAAAAGCTCGACGACAACCGGAGAGAGAGGCAGAAAGTCACGGGGTTTGGGGCGAGTGGTCTGCAGGAGATATCTCCCTGCACCGGGACGCCTTAAGGGGGAGGGCCTGGACTGGAGTACGGTAAAACGACCCTGGCCGATGACCCACCTTAGCCGAAGGGTAAGAAGATAGATAGGGCCAACCTGTCTCAAAATAGAACCCCGCAGGGTGCTCAAGAAAACGGCTTCCCAAGGTAGAGAAGAGAAGTAAAGGGGCTCCTGGGGCACCGAGAGAAAAGAGGGGCTTCGCTGAAGCAGCCAAACTGACACCCGTAAGGGTAAGCAAGAGCAACTGGCAACCCTCCAAGAAAAGAATGTCATCCTAATGATGGAAGCCCTTGAGGCCAAAATCATGGAAGGCAATCTAGAACTTGGTCCCGATATCGCCTCCACGAGATTGGAGGAGGGCATTATAAAAGTGAGGTGCCAGGATGAGAGGACGGCATCATGGATTAAGGAGGTTGTGAACGGATTGGATCAGGTTTATGTTGCCCTCACCCCACGAGACTCACCTCTGAGAAGAAATTTCTCTATTGAGGATCCGAATGCCGTGTCACCGGAGAAGCTGATGGGGCTGTTGGTAACCTGCAGTTGTTTCCTCGCAAAAAAAATTGACCAAGGAAAGTGACCGAGATCCACGTCAAGGAGGGAAAGACCTACCTGCACGTGGTAATTGACGCGGACTTGGTCCCTGAAGGGGTGAAGCGGAACTTGCGACTCCCCATTGGAATGTGGGGACACACACTCCTATAGCCCCTCTACCAGAAGCCCATGGAGTCCATTCCAGCGAAGGAGGGACCGAGACCTTCCATTTCCAGCTAAATTAAGATGGTGCCGGCATATGAGCCATGGGGGCTAGAGTGCTGGGAGATCAATCTGTACCACTGCCAAGCTGTCTCTTATAATCTTGGGAGGGAGCTTACAAAAAGGCAGACATTCATAACGATGATCCAGGAGCTATGAGTAGTCGGAAGAAAGATCATGAGGAAGGTCAGAGGAGCTGAACTCCATGTGCACAATGAGGTGAGCACCGATACTATAGCGTGTATTTATCATTCAAAAAATTCGGGTACTTTGAAGTTTTCTAAATATTGTTCTAGGGATGTAGTAGCTGTTATGGTGAAAAATCTGACTGGTCATGAACGTGTGCTATTTAGATCAGTTTACATGCCGTATGATGAGAAACCACCACCAGAGAAAGTAATAGAACTGGTGCAATACTTTAAAACTGAGAAGATCCCCCTAATTGTGTCATGTGATGCAAATGCGCATCACACATTATGGGGAAGCACCAATACAAATGGAAGGGGACTTGAGTTTCTGGATTACCTGGCGGGGAAAGGCTTTGTTTGGTGAAATCGGGGCTCGAGCCCTACTTTCATAGCAAGAGGAAGAAGAGAGGTTTTGAATCTAACAATAAACTCTTCACAACATGAGAGACTGGTAAAGGATTGGCATGTGAACGATCTTCCGTCATTCTTTGAACATCGAATAATAAAATTTAAAATAGATATATCCCAACGGCAAAGAAAACTTCTTAGGGATATAAGGAAAACAAATTGGCACACCTATAACCAAGTTTTAGCCCAAAAGCTTGCCAATCTACCTCCCAAACCTGGAATAACTGAAGAGGATCTAGATCAGGAGGCAGAAAGACTCACAGAAAGCATTAACAGTGCGTTTAGACAAGCAACCCCTCCAACACTTGATGAAGACAGGGACCAAGCCAATAACTGGTGGACTTCGGATTTAAGTCAAAGAAGAAAACTGACCTGAAGGCTGCTAAGAACTGCTATCCGAGCGAATAATCCAGGAGACTTGGACGCTTACTCGGAAGGGTAAAAAATCCTGAAAAAAGGAGATAAGGAGAGCAAAGAGAACTTCATGGAGGACTTTCTGTGAAAGTATAGAGTCAGATGAAGTTAGTAATAGGCTACTAAAAGCTCTAAAAAGGATCACCGAGCACACTTGAGAGGTGTGGAGAGAGTAGATGGTAGTCTCACAGCAGACCCGAGAAAACCTGAGCCACATGCTCGAAATAATGTAAAAGACCCAAAGACCACCAGCTTATTTTATAAACCCAAATATGGGAGAGGAGCTGGCGTCCCGAATTGCAAGGGAAGACTGGGTCAAAAAAGCTGTGGATGATTTTCAACCTTATAGAGCCCCTGAAGTTGATAGGTTATACCCTATAATCAAACAGTTCGTGGAAACGAACTGTTTGAGTAAGAGCAACAAGAGCGATTATAGTAAGAGCGGCTTTTCTCAATAGTAACCGAAATTCTAAAAAACGGAATTTTAACATGAATAGATACATTAAAAGAATCGGATTTTCATGCTGATTCAAAATATTTAGGTTTCATCAAGTTTAGTTTTACTAATCAAAAGTTACGAGCCTGAGAAATTTTGCCCTATTTTGAAAAAAGGATAAAACACCCCCTAAAAGCCATAGAATCTTAATGAAAATCAAACCATCAGTTTCAGCGTATCAGAGAACCTTACTGTAGAGGTTGCAAGCTCCTATCTGGAAAAATGTGCACTTTGGTATTTGGATGAAGTTTTGGGGTTATATAAGGAATGATACTGGAAATGAAAAAGGAAACACACAGGTGGCTCCAGACGCCAACTCATGGCCTGACTACCTAGAAAGCTTGGAAGGTGATTGCGCAGAATTACAAGAGGTAACACATACCACAGAGATGGTTGTTTATCCTATGAAGGAACATGATTATGATTTAGTAGGGGAAGTGAGTAATGATGAGGTTAAGTTTGTATTGAAGAATTTAAAAGGAGGTTCGGCTGCGGGTGTTGAAGGTGTACCAATAACGTTATTTAAGAATTGTCTTTCAATTTTTATGTCAATAATCGTTTTTCTTTGTAATAAGGTGTTAACTTCAGGACAATGGCCAAATGAGTGGAAGAGATCATTGCTTATGCCGCTTTTTAAGAGGGGTAACCCTAAGTTGCACATGAATTATCGTTTAATAGCGCTAGTCCCTGCTTTAAGTAAGATAATGGAGAAAATACTAGATACAAGGCTTTCTAATTGGTTAAATAAAAATAATATAATACATGAAGAGCAAGGAGGTTTTAGGACAGGGTACGGGACGGTAGATACAATATTTATTTTAAAGGCATTAATTGATAAATATGGAAATGGAAAAAGTTGTCTTTATGTGGGATTTCTGGACCTCCACAAGGCGTTCGACAGTGTCGACAGAGAGCTATTAAAGGATGCGCTGTTCAGAACTGGCCTCCCTCATTTGTTTGTGAGGTAGATAGTGAGTATGTATATTTGTGTGAGTGGAATCGTGTTAGTTGGTAACAGGTTTTCTAGGTTTTTTAATATTAAGCTGGTTGTAAAACAAGGCAGCACTCTTTCTCCTAAATTGTTTAATATTTTTATAAATGATGTTGTTGATTATCTAGAGAATAGATGGGCTCCGAATGTTAGTCTAGGGACCCATAAACTATCACTACTATTATTTGCAGATGATATTGCTTTGGTGGCTAGCACACCACAAGATCTGCAGACGCTTTTGAGTCTTATAGAAGAATATTCGCAGATGAAAAAATTAAGGCTGAATGTTGAAAAGAGTGAAGTTGTTATTTTTAAAAAAAGGAAAACAAGTGGCGAAGATAATTATAAATTTAAATTTAATAATAAGGAACTGAAAGTAAGTAAAAGAATAAAATATTTAGGATTTGTTTTATCGGAAAATGGAAGTTTAAAGAGTCATGTTGATGAACTAATTAATAGAGGTAAAGTGGCCATGTCTGCAATTTTTAGAAATCCGACGATAATGGGAATTAAAAACCTAAAAATGCATAAAAGAATATTTAATACAAAAGTTTTACCAGTATTAGAATATGGAGCGGGGATTTGGGGCGGAGAAGCGGCACAGAAGTTGGAGTCTCTCCAGCTCCAGTATTATAAAAGACCGTTTTTTATTACATCAGACAACTCATTCACAGGTTCTGAATGGGGATATGGGCCTGTTTTCGTTAAAACTACGTAGGTCTATTTTGATGCTTAGATTTTGGTTGAAGACCATTAGTTGTAATGAAGATAGACTAGTAAGTGCTGCTTATTATCAGATGTTGAGCTATGGTTCGAAAACGTCGTGGCCATCCCAAATTAGGTCATTACTAGAAAGAGTGGGAATGGCTTACTTATGGAATGACGGTCTTGGTTCCCCTTATCTACCAACAAATTTAGTAAGCCAGGTACGATTTATCTTAGAGGGTCAAGAAATTCAGTATTGGCAAGGGCTGGTTTTCAATTCTGCTATATTGAATCATTATAATCAGGTTAAACCTAGTTTTGGAGAGGAAATTTATTTTAAATTCAATTTACCGGCTATGATTTTATGTCGATGGATTCAGCTTAGGGCGAATTGCCTTCCAATCCAGAGCAGGCAAATGGTGTTCGACAGGGGGATAGTACATCCTGATGGTCGGTATGTGTGTCCTCTTTGTAGGGATGAGGACGAAGATTTGGACCATTTTCTCCAAAAGTGCCCGGTGCTCTCTGATTTAAGGGAAAATTACTTGCATGGGATTGTTTTGCTGCTTCCAAAAATTTTACAAAGTAGTAATCCAACCACAATATTTCGTATTGGTGCGTACATAGAGAAGGGATTAGAAAGAAGGAAATGTTTTTACAATTAATTATTATTAATTATATGGAATTAAAGTTATTTTCTTGATAATTTACCAGAAGGTATTTTTCGCTATGTATCATGTTAATGTGTGTTTCGTAATTTGCTCTGTTGTAATTTCTCTGTTTTTCATCATTTTTGTGTGTATATGGCTCTTGGGCTTTTGAAATACACGATCTATCTATCTATCTATCTATCTATAGAAACCTTTTCTAATTAACAAAATAATTATTATTATAAAATAAATATTTACGATATGGTAAAGAACTAACTCTAGGCGATAGTAACTAATTTAATTTTGAAAAGAAGGAATTACGGCAGAAAACTAAATGGTAATATAAGTAACCTATATTTTATTAAAACGGTCCACCGAAATTTGAACTGCAGGATTCAAGTCCTAAGTGCTAACCACTACAGCAAGTAATGTTCATATAAGAAATAATTTTAACAATATTTGCTAACTTAAAGACCGAACTCTAACCATCAGCATTGTCAAACAGTTCGTGGTAACGAACTGTATAGTAATCAAACAGCTTGTGGTAACGAACTGTGTAGTAAGAGCGACTCGTCTCAATAGTAACCGAAACTCTAAAAACAGAATATCGGATTTTTATGCTGATTTTAAACATTTAATTTTCATCAAGTTTAGCCTTACTCATCAAAAGTTACGAGCCTGAGAAAATTTGCCCTATTTTCAAAAAAAGGAAAAAACACCCCCTAAAAGTCATAGATTTTTAATCAAAATCACACCATCAGTTGCAGGGTATCAGAGAACCTTACTGTAGAGGTTTCAAGATCCTATCTGCAAAAATGTGGAATTTGGTATTTTTTGCCAAAAGAAAGATCACGGATGCGTGTTTATTTGTTTTTTTTTTGTTTTTTTTGTTTTTTTACATAAATTTTCTATAAAGGATCAGTCTAGTTAATCATAAATAAGTATTATATAAGTTTCATCGGTATCATGGCTGTAAAGATGGTTGAAACCTAGTAAAGAACAGACCATGGCGGTATATATTGGACTTAGTTCGCTGCCTGATTCTCTCAATTTTGTCCCTTACTATTCCAACTAAGAAAAAGCCATAGGATTTTTCCTGTTTGGGATTTTTACATAAGGAACAAACTGTATCCCATAGTAACTGAAGTTATAAAAGGAATCCTTATTTACATGACTATTAAATTATATTCCTTATTTTAATTATATTCCAACTGGGTGGGAACCAGCTATCCCATCCACCAGACCATGTAGGATATATTAAAGTATCTGACTAACGAAGTTTATGTTAATTTTACAGTAAATAACGAACTCTACACAAAAAAACTGAAGCCTTTGGTTCATTCATATATCTTCAGTCTGCATTATTTTAGCTAGGAGGTAACTAAAACGAGTTAGTTTTTTAAATTTTGCTTCAGAAAAGATGGGAGACATTACAAACCTATTATATTCGTATTGCAAAGAGAAGCCTCGCTTTGGGCTATGTCCCTCGTACATTGCTCAAGGCCAGGGGCGTTTTCATACCTAAACCAGGGAAAGAGGATTACTCAAACCCATGGTCTTATAGATTGATTACGTTAACCTCCTTTCAAATGAAAGTGATGGAAAGATTTATTCATTGGTGCTGAACTGCTGATACGTCCGGAGACTAAAAAAACGATACCCAAAAAACAAATGGGATTTAAGATAGGAGGTTCTACAGACACTGCGGTTCACCAGTTGGTGTGGTGGCTATAGCAAGCCCTAGAATGTAAATAATACCCCTTAGGCATATTCATTGACATAGAAGGAGCATTTGATAATGCTACTTTTGAGTCCATAGAAATTGCCATGGAGGAAGCAAGACTAGGTAGATCTATTCAGAAATTTAATTCTCATATGCTCAGGAATAGTCGTTGAGCTAAAAGGGATAATTAAATTGAAGACTGTTCAGAAAGGATGCCCGCAGGGGGGAGGGTAATCTCCCCATATATGTGGAACCTGGTCATGAACAACCTGCTGAATCATAGGCAGCACAATAGCGCTGCATAAGTAAAGAACGACGTTGGCACTATGTATTATTTATTATTTTTTTTTTTTTTGGTTTTAGACCAGGGCACTTTGTATCGAAGGAGTTGTCGTAGAAACTTCAAAAAGGGCTAATTCGACTGGAAATTGAAATGGCTATCGCCCTTTTTAATAGTCGAAAGTGATTGGAAGGCAACTAACACCTCTTCCACGTCCACTATTTCCCCAAGCATATCCAATCAGAATTTTGAAATAGCCATTTTGTTCAACACAGTTTAAAGTTCTGGAAATTATATCTGTGAGCAGGAAACTCCCCCACAGTTTTCAGGGCAAGAGTTATAAGTTATGCCCTAGGGGCATATAAGGTTTTTATTGAAAGCTTTGTCGTAGAAACTTGAAAAAGGGCTCATTCGATTTCAAAGTTCTGCAAATTAGGTTTTTGAGGATGACAACCACCCCCCCCCCTACAGCCCTCAGGGCAAGGGTTGTAAGTTATGCCCTGGGGGCATATAAGATTTTTATAGAAAGCGTTGGCGTAGAAACTTCAAAAGGGCTAGTGCCCTTTTTCATAGTCAAAAGTGATCGGAGGGCAACTACCCCCCCCCCCTCTCACGCCCACCTATTTCCCAAAAACATCCAATCAAAATTATTTTAGATAGCGATTTTGTTCAACGTAGTTGAAAGTTTTGGAAATTAATTCTGTGAGGATGACAACCCCCCCCCCTCCACAGCCCCCAGGGCATCGGTTGTAAGCTATACCCTGGAGGCATATAATGTTCTTATAGAAGGCTTTGTCGTAGAAACTTCAAAAAGGGCTCATTCGATTGGAAATTGAAATGGCTAGTTACTTTTTTAATAGTTGAAAATAATTGGAGGGCAACTAACCCCCTCCAATGCCCACCATTTCCCCAAACACATACAATCAAAATTTTTTATAGCCATACGCAGTTGAAAGTTCTAGAAATTATGTCTTTGAGGATGGCAACTCCCCCCCCCCCATAGCCCTCAGGGCAAGGGTTGTCAGTTATGCCCTGGGGGTATATAGGGTTTTTTATAGAAAGCGATGTTGTAGAAACTTCAAAAAGGGCTCATTCAATTGCAAATTGAAAGGGCTAGTGCCCTTTTTAATAGTCGAAAGTGATTGAAGGGCAACTAACACCTCTCACGCCAACCATTTTCCCAAACACATCCAATCAAATTTTTGAGACATCCATTTTATTCAACGTAGTTGAAAGTTCTGGAAATTAGGTCTTTGAGGAAGATAACCCCCTTAGAGCCCTCAGGGCAAGGGTTGTAGGTTATGCCCTAGGGGCATATAAGGTTTTTATAGAAAATTGTGTCGTAAAAATTTCAAAAAGGGCTCATTTGATCGTCAAAACACATTGATTGAATGTGCTTTGACACATTCAATCAAAATTTTCAGATAGCCATTCTGTTCAACGTAGTTGAAAGTTCTGGAAATTAGGTCTTTGATGATGACACTCCCCCCAGAGCCCTCAGGGCTAAGGTTTTCAGTTATGCCCTGGGGGCATATAAGGCTTTTATTGAAAGCTTTGTCGTAGAAACTTGAAAAAGGGCTCATTTGATTTGAAATTCAAAGGGCTATTGCCCTTTTTAATAGTCGAAAGTGATTGGAGGCTAAATTTGGCGATCTAAAAATTTTGATTGGATGTGTTTGGGGAAGTGGTGGGCGTGAGAGGGGAGTTAGGCACCCTCCAATCACTTTCGACTATAAAAAAAGGCGCTAACCCTCTTAATTTCCAATTGAATGAGCCCCTTTTGAAGTTTCTATGATAACGCTATCTATATGAACCTTATATGCCCTCAGGACATAACTTATAACCCTTGCCCTGAAGACTGTAGGGGGAGTGTCCTGCTCAAAGACATAATTTCCTTCAAACAATCTAGCTCTGGAAGCTTTTCCAGTGTGAAAAATTATATAAATAATCATCTCAAAATTTTGACTGGGTGTGTTTGGGGAAATGGTGGGCTTGGAAGGGGTGTTAGTTGACTTCCAATCACTTTCGACTATTAAAAAGGGCACTAGCCCCTTTTGAAGTTTCTACGCCAAAGCTTTCTAAAATCTTATATGCCCCCAGGGCATAACTTACAACCCTTGCCCTGAGGGTTGTAGGGGGGGGGGGGGGTGGTTGTCATCCTCAAAGACCTAATTTCCAGAACTTTGAACTACGTTGAACAAAAATAGCTATGTCCGAATTTTGATTGGATGTGTTTGGGGAAAAGGTGGGCGTGAGAGGGGTGTAAGGTTCCCTCCAATCACTTTCAACTATGAAAAAGGGCATTAGCCTTTGGAATTTCCAATCGAATGAACCCCTTTTCAAGTTTTTACGACAAAGCTTTCAATAAAAGCCTTATATGCCTCCAGGGTATAACTTAAAACCTTAGCCCTGAGGGCTCTGGGGGGAGTGTCATCCTCAAAGACCTGATTTCCAGAACTTTCAACTACGTTGAACAAAATGGCTATCTGTAAATTTTGATTGGATGTGTTTGGGGAAGTGGTGGGCGTGAGAAGGGGGTTAGTTACCCTCTAATCACTTTTGACTATTAAAAAGACCACTAGCCCTCTCAATTTCCAATTGAACATGTCCCTTTTGAATTTTCTAAGACACCACTATCTATAAAAACCTTATATGGCCCCAGGTCATAACTTACAACCTTTGCCTTGGGGGCTCTTGGGGGTTTGTCATCCTAAAATACATAATTTCCAGAACTTTTAACTACGTTGAACAAAATGGCTATCTAAAAACTTTGATTGGATGTGTTTGGGAAATTAGTGGGCGTGAGAGGGGGGTTAGTTGCCCAGGACTGTAGAGGGGGTTGTCATCCTCAAAGACCTAATTTCGAGAACTTTCCACTACGTTGAATAAAATGGCTATCTCAAAATTTTGATTGGATATGTTTGGGGAAAAGGTGGGCGTGAGAAGGGGGTTAGTTGCCCTCTTATCAATTTCGACTATTAAAAGGGCAATAGCCCTTTGAATTTTCCAATTGAATCAGCCCTTTCTCAAGTTTTTACGACAAAGCTTTCAATAAAAACATTATATGCCTCCAGGGTATAACTTACAACCTTAGCCATGATGGCTCTGGGAGGAGTGTCATCCTCAAAGAACTAATTTCCAGAACTTTCAACTACATTGAACAAAATTGCTATATGAAAATTTTGGTTAGATGTGTTTGGGGAAATGGTGGGCGTGAGAGGGGGGTTAGTTACCCTTCAATAATTTTCGGTGATTAAAAAGGGCACTAGCCCTCTCAATTTCCTCTCAATTAGCCCAGTCAATTGAATATACCACTTTGGAAGTTTCTAAGACAACACTATCTACTAAAACCTTGTATGTCCCCAGGGCATAACTTGTAACCTTTGCCCTGGGGGCCCTGGGGGGTTTGTCATCCTCAAATACATAATTTCCAGAACTTTCAACTATGTTGAACAAAATGGCTATCTCTAAACTTTGGTCGAATGTGTTGGGCGTGAGAGGGGGGTTAGGTTCCCTTCAATCACTTTCGACTATTAAAAAGGGCACTAGCCCTTTGAATTTTCAATCGACTGAGCCCTTTTTCAAGTTTCTACGACAAAGCTTTCAATAAAAGCCTAATATGCCCCAGGGCATAACTTAAAACCTTAACCCTGAGGGCTCTGGGGTGAATGTCATCCTCAAAGATCTAATTTCTAGAACTTTCAACTACGTTGAACAAAATGGCCATCTGAAAATTTTGATTGGATGTGTTTGGGGAAATGGTGGGCGTAAGAGGGGGGTTAGTTACCCTCCAATCACTTTTGACTATTAAAATGGGCACTACTCCTCTCAATTTCCAATTGAACATGCCCCTTTTAAAGTTTCTAAGACAACGCTATATATTAAAAACCTTATGCTCTGAATGTGTTTGGGGAAATGGTGGGCCTGAGAGGGGTGTTAGGTTCCCTCCAATCACTTTCGACTATTAAAAAGGGCAATAGCCCTTTGAATTCTAAATCAAATGAGCCCTTTTTCAAGTTTCTACGACAAAGCTTTCAATAAAAGCCTTATATGCCCCCAGGGCATAACTTCATCTGCATGAGATGGCAGATGAAGCAGCTAAGACTGGGACATCATTGAGATATTATGGTCCAGAACCTAGCATCCAAATTTCTCAGAGTTGCTGGAATGTGGCAGCGAGGGTTTGGGGCAATGAGGGAGCGGAACAAAATTAGCATAGGAAGGTGGGGTGTAAGGAAACAAAGGAATTACTCCCGAAGTTCAACCCCACCCTGAGTAAACATTTTCTACGACTGAAAAGGTCTGAGACGAGAATGGTTACAGAAGCCAAAACAGGAATTGGAAATTTCGGGAAACTTTTTTCCCGAATAGGGAGGGGTGAATCTCATTATGCAAAAATGCGAGACGGCCACTGTGAAAACAAGGTGGCACCTGATAGAAGAATGTCAAGCTAAGATTAGACACCGGCTTGAGAAATTTCATCATGTTATTTTTAAGCCTAAGGATATAGTAAGGGAAGGAGAAGTCCGATAGCTGGAAATATATATGGTAAGGATGGGGAGGCCAAACCCATCATTGGTCCCTCCCCCTCGTCAATCATAAATAGAGCTTAGTTTTCGGGGTGAGGAGGCAATGGGAATTGAAGGCCTGAGCCATGACCCAGTGATAGTGGGTCCACCCCTCCTAATAATAGTAATAATAATAATAACGGTTCTGAGAGACAAGCTCGTGAACTGCTAAGATATGGTCGTGCTTGTTCTATAGATACTCTTTTGTCCCAGATATATTGTTGGTTTTGTTAAAATTAATCTGGTGAGTCTCTGAATGGTCCATTTCTCTGGTAAGTTTACATCCATCGATTTCAAATCATGGGTAAATATAAGTTGCTTAAATTACTAGTGTGCATAGTTCAGTAGTCCCAAATGTTTGATGCACAATTTCAATCAGTTAGCGTTGCGAATTTTGACCAGCTTATCAGGTAGTAATTCTTTATTGGCAGTTTTATCAGTTATTTTCTTCTTAAACAGCCTGCTCAGTACTAGAACCTTTGGCATTAAGGGGTTATACCAGAGAAGGCAATTCAGCTGTTCCTTGATCAAAAAACTGTAAAGAACCATCGCCACACAGACAGGAAGCAGTTTATCTTCTTTCAGTAGTTTTTAAGGCTTCACTAGTAAGACAATAGTGCTGGTTATAGGCTGTTCTGGTTATATGCTGGTTATAAGTTATTTACGTTTAAAGCATTTTTAAAAGGGAGCTCCAGCGAATAACCTCAGCAAGTTTTACTTTATTGCTTTGGTTGTTGTCTGGCCAGAATGCTCCTAGCTTTCTCGAAGCCTGTCACTGGCAAGAGTGCTCCAGCCAGATAATGGAACAATTTCCCTCACAATCTGAATGGACGATTTGAGTTCCTTGCATCCATTAATTTGCTCCTGTCTAGACTAGATTCAATTAGTCTGTTCAAAATTGAACAAACTTCACATCAATAAATATATAGATGCTGACAGCTAAGTTCAAAATAGCAAAATCATTCAAACATATTTCAAGTCAAGAATTTTATCTTCTTGACTTGGTCATTTCTGATGTCTTGCCTAGAGTGAACCAAATACCATACACTTAATCTGTTTCCCAGCATCTATACTCGCTTAAAAAGACGACCCACAAACATAACAACAAGGCATGGAGTGAATTATCCAGGTAGTGCACAAAACAACTGTTGCTATGCAACAGGAAAAGAAGACAGATAAAAGACGAGGTTTTAAAGCTAGTCAGGAATTTAAAAATGAGGAACTGCAAATAAATTTTTTTCAAAAATGGGGATATAAGCCTAACATGTTCAATGTCAACAGTGACTTTTCCTTTAAGACGTAAAACAACATTACGAATGATAGCTCGTGACGACCCTGGTTGCTGTGACTACAATCAGATCGTTCTTAATGGTTAGCTCACAGTAATAAGCAAGTATGGATTCCAGGCTTTCTTTGATCTTACCAGCCCATTAGGAAAATATTTTATCAAAAATCGGCAAAACTGATCTGGTTTGGCTAATTGTATCATTTTTTGTTTGAACTAAGCTAATTTTTACTAAATTTGTCACCCAATTGGGCTAAACTTTTGTTTAATCCAATTGGATTAAACAAACAGCGTGTCAACCCGGCCTGACGGTACTGGTGGCATGTGTTGGGTCCTTTGTGAAATTTTGGGAACGTAAAAAAGCAAAATTTGTATCTAAGTATCGATATGTTCTAAAACATTGAGTCATTGATATGGTACCGCTGAAAACAAATAGCTGTAGTGCCGTGTCGTTTATCAGGTAACCCAACTATCTTCAGTTATTGCTGGTCTGAAATAATTTTTACTACTTTCAGATTCAAAAAATTCCTTTCGACAGATACCAATTTGATACGTTATGTGGGCACCCTAACAAACCTAAAACTAGCTAATGTTTTTTTCGGAGGAAGGGGGGAGGGTATCCAAATAAATGACTGGTTATTTATATCAAGATTCACATTCTGGTAAATTCACTGTAGAGTCATAAAATGGTCTCGAGCCATGATTTAGGAAACCAGTGAAGAACTTCCTGCAGTTCATCAGAAAAACTTGAAAAAAGTTGTAAAATATCAGTTATAGGATATAATTCCAAAGCCTTATAATAAAGAGCGTCTAAGCTTTGAAATAAACACAGAACAAGCATTAATGAAATAGAAGATTTTAATGAACACATATCTCAATAATATACGGAGCAGCTTGATAAGTATATCTTTGAAATATACTAAACGGGACTAGTCTAAAATAATTCACTCTTCTTTTAATATTTCTTTTGAGTCATTTACTTTTTTTGTCATTTAAAAATATATATTATAAACGCTCATAAAATGTAAAGTTTGGTAAATTTTTGGTTACTTATGTTTAATTGGGTACGTTGCTTCACCAGCAATTCTTAAAATGATTTTTTAAGTAGGTTTAGTTTATTTAATTCCGTTTATTTTTCTGTTTTTTTACAGTCATTGTTTAGCACTCGTAGGCTTGATTTTGATGTGGTGCTTAATAATCATTCGCATTTGGATTTATGATAAAATTCTTACGCTGCTACTAATAGAAAACCCTAGTTAGGAACAATTTTAAAAATATCTGCTTAACCTACTTTATTAATATACATAATTTCTGCTTAGAGTGGAAGGGGATTTAAGTACGGTCAAAAAGTTCAATACATCTAACCGAAGTTGTAACGTACAATATACAATTAATTAAAAACTTTATTAAGAAGAGTGCATAAAATAAGAATCACTTGTTTAAAAGAAACAATAGCTTTTTTCACAAATCACAAATGAAATTGGTAATGAACCTTAAGAAAAAAGCAGGAAAGGACGAAATAATTTTTAAATTGTAAATAACAAAAATTGAAACATTGCGCCAAAAAACTTGATAATGAACACAGCTATTGCAAAAACAGTGCGCTCGAGAAAATGCAATAATCTAATTTGTTTTTGATACTTATCACATGAATGACTGGTCTGGTATTTTAGCGTTATTGCTTTTTTCTCCAAAACACCGTCCAAAATGGAAAACAGCTGAAAAGACTTTTGCTTACAAAAAAAAAAAAAAATATTGACCAAGAAATTAGAATAGAGCAAAAGATAATAAAACGAGAAAAATTAAAGTTGTTGAAGTAAATTTATAAAGAGTTACAAACTTATATGTATACAACTTTTGACATAATACTTGATTCTTTATGAAGAAACTTTTTTCAAAGAGGCAAGAGCTTCTCCGCATATCTTCATGAGACTGAGAAGCTCTTTCTGCTTCTTGATAGAACTGCAGACAAGTAGCTGTGATCTTGTGTTTTCCAGACATTGCAAAACACCTCCAATACTAGCCGACACTACTTTCTTGATATCACCTGTCTTCTCAGAATAAGGTTTCATAGAAGTCTGGGTGCTGGTGGTTAATTGTTCAGTTGGTACTGAAGTCGAAGGTAAGGCATTTGTGATAGCATGTGGTATTGTGTCCTGCCCAATCTGCGGTTCTTGAGACTGTGCGATGACAGTTGATGAAGTAGAAGGGGCTTCAGCTGGTGAACTATTTTCTCTTGAGCTAGAAAACCTAGCTTCTTGCCTTTGGCTCTCTGCTGCTTCCTCACTTATTTCTAAAAAGAAAAGTTGCATACAGACCAGCGATAAATATACCACGATACATAATTGCGGTTTGATTTTTTTCAGTTTAGCTGGTCATCTATGAAGAAATTTTCAAGATTGGTTTTTGATTTTGCTCTTTTAATGTTAAGAGTTTCTTATGGTTTTTACTTAACCTTTCCTTTGATTTGGTTCGGTTATTTGGTGCACACCTAAAATATCCCAAAATAAAGGTCGGCTTTTTCCCTGTCTTGAACAAAGGCCTCATTTCACCGAAATTTAAAATTGTTCATTTAAGGAATAAGGGGAATCCTCTCTAAGATTGTCTACAAGACCTCTCCACACTAATAAAACCATTAAAATGCACAAAAATCTAGGGTTTTAGCAGTAAAAATGGACTTTTCGTAGGAGTTTCCCCCTTCCTTTCCCACACTATAAGGCTATGGTTTTTGAACACATGTACAAATGATTAATGTTTTTGCTCAAAAAATTAATTCCCATATTTCGAAGTAAAGGTATTAACTAAATAAGTAGCTCAAACGCAAATAGATGGGCAAATATACTAAAATGCTTATTGTTTAGTATACTTTTGTCACTGATTAAGATTCTACAAGGTTGTCCCATTCCTCTACCCACCCTGTTAACAAGATACTCTAGCTCTTAGAGCTATTTTAAAAGAATCCAACATAGTTGAATCCAACTATGAGAATCCAACGAAAGGAATCCAACATAGTTGCCATACAGCATGTTTGACGGATAACACTCGTTTGACATCGCTTTAGTAGGAATAAACCTAGTTAAAATAACTGTGTGTCGTGTTTTGCAGTCTGTTCTGAGACCAAACGGCTTTAGTTACCAATACAAATCCGAATCCATATATACGATATATATATATATATATATATATATATATATATATATATATATATATATATATATATATATATATATATATATGTATATATATATATATATATATATATATATATATATATATATATATATATATATATATATATATATATATATATATATATATATATATATATATATATATATATATATATATATATATATATATATACATGGGCACTTCGTTCACCGTTGGCTAGTCGGATATCCAGAGGCACGTGGAGGTCATTCTACATGTATCAACTTATATTCGAACAAACTATTTAAAAAAATTTTATTCCTAAGCCATCGGAAGTTTATTTTCCTTTGCAAATACAAATTTATAAAAGATATTTTGGAATTTCAAAATGTGAATTATTTATACGTTAAACTTGAAAGAAAAAATTCTTCTTCCCTTAAGAAAAAACTACATAAAAAATCTATGGTGTACCTTTGAAAAAATTATTTTCTACCTTCAAGCTCCAAAACTTAAGTATAAAGTTCGGCCAGTCAGCCAAGAACCTAAGATTATGCTTTCACAATCTCTCTTGAAAAAATCTTCCTCAACCTTTAGAAGCACCCACGTTTCAGAGCCATACTAGACCACTATCACTGCTTTCGCTACCAATATTCCAATGTTAGTTTTAAGACTTATCTTCCCATTATTACAAACTTTTTCAGCCGAAAAGAAAGCCCTTCAGCCTGCCTCTGCTACTATCCTATTAATAATCTTTTCTACAAATAATTCTGTTCCTTCGTTGCTTGATTTTTTTTTAGCTTTTTGATGAATTGTACTTTTGATTACACGGAAGTAGAACAATTTTCGCCTAAGAAAGCCCTTATGAGAGGTAAGATTTTATTTCACATCACTAAAATAAAGCAGAGTACATACACTAATAAAATAGGATTGTACGGGGAAAAAATAAATGTTAAATAAGCATAATAAAATCAATGTAAACAAATAAAGTTGAATTAAAGTTGAATAAAACAGAATCAATAGACTAGAATAATAGAGAAGTTTTGAGGAGAGCAACAAAACTGAAGGGAAAGAAAAGGTCAAAACCCAAATACAAAAATAATAACGCTCTAGCTTTGAATCGAATGTTCAAGGCAGACCCTTGCACATGAATTTAACTTGGGAGAGGGGTGAACATTCCGAGGCAAAACAATACCCAAAAAATGAACAATATACACGAATTCAGTCCATAAAATTAATAACGGACAAATTTGTAAAGAAAGTAAGTGGCTGATTCTGGTATTAATATACCAATCATCTAGTGCAAAAAAATATCGAGGATTGTTTGATATTTTCTCAGTAATTTTGGTATAGAGGAATGTGCTTATGCATGAGTTAATATAGATCTGACCCCTAGTGGGAAGGGAGGGGTCAAATTTCTTTCCTATAAGGGGAAGGTTTAAACATAGAAAATACACTAAAGGAAATGGTTTATCAATTTTGCAGGAGGTGGGAGTAGTATCCTTTGGACCAATTACAGAAAGGGATTCCCGTTTTATTCCGGTTTGGTTTGCTTAACCATGTCTTAGTACAAACGCTGTCGGACTGGTTTCTAAAAAAAACACAAATCTTAGTATTTAGTGGTCAATTTGCTTTGTTAATGCTCCTTATCTTAAGAATTATCTAATCTAAGAAATAATTCTATAGTTTTGGTGTTTTACCCACCAAGTAAAAAAAAAATTGCTGAAAAATTTTCCAAAACAGGATTTAATGTTCTGAAATCAGAAGATTATGGCTCCAAAATAAGGCATAAGACAATTATTTTTCCCCTTAATTTTGATTGGGTACTTCCCTGATTCCACCATATATGTAGTGGTCGCAGCTTTGTACTATCCTAATTTTCTCATGTGGGACCATATTCAAGTTTTGGATATGGGCCAAATCTAGAGTGTGGAAGGTTTTTCACTATACGGAACTATTAGTATTATCAGAGCTACCGGGGAAAATAATTTAAAGAAGAACATCCCGAAGAAATTGGATTGTCTTCTTTGATTTCGACTTTATTACTTTGCCGGACTCAAAACTCAGATTCAAAGCTAGATTCAAGACTCACAATCAGTTTTGTGTATTTTGGAATATGACCATCGTTATTCTACGAAATTCCGCAAAGACATAACTGTACACTCGAAATTTACAGAATAAACTATTATTAGACAAGAAGAGTTCTTAAGAAAAAAACTTGCTCTCTTATATCTACTTTGAAACACTGGTCTTCTGAACTCACATCAAATACAAATTTTGTAGCGTTTTTTAGCAATGAATTTTCTCGTGAAGAAGGTATATCATCAAATGAGGGAATAGAACTTTCATTCGAACAACCTGTTAATAAAACATATTCATAAAAAAAATGTAACTATAAAGCTAACCGTTCAGTCAAAAAGTCGTAAACTCAATATAAACTAATCTAAGGTAAAATAAGGCGTAAGTTAGTCCTCTACAACTCTGTGACGGCATATCCTTATTTAATGGGATATCCTGTGTAATAGGTAGGTGGTAGATACATGGACATACGCAAGGGGAAGGGGGATTGGGCCTCTTGGGAATCTTGAATTTCAGGATGCTTCTAATTCAAATTATCAAACAAAATGTATTATTTCATTATTACTTCCATCCATCCAAAAAGAAAACGTAATTTATGAGGCCCTTTGAAAAAAACTGCGTACGTGTCTGTGTGGATACACACCACCAAGCTAAAATCAGAAGTAAACATATTCGAAAAAGTAATCCAGCTTTTCCTCAATCGTCTAGTAATAAAGTCAAGGGCAAGTTTATGTGCTATAATTCAAACTAAATTAGACGGAAATATTGCATGGAGCCATCTTGAAGATACAAATATGCTCTAGTATTTAGAAAAA
>CM051256.1:67490886-67525886 GCA_027921565.1 Artemia sinica
AAGTGATGAACTCGCTGTTGTGAGTTCTGAACAAGTTGTGAACTCGCTGTAAAACTGTCATGTATTTTACAATGAAAAAATTTGCTCAATCAAGAAATATTCAGCCGGAACATTCTAACTTTAAAATTGACTTTACTTCAGAAGGCTCTGAAGCGTCTCCTCAGTTTATTTTCCCATGCACCGATATAGTAAGACGAATAGGAACAACACAGCAGATGTAGAGTAGCAGATGTAGCAGATATAGCAGATGTAGAGTAGCCCCGGACGTCTTTATGTTTTGAATAATATAAAGCAACAAACCACATTACTAAGTATTACTAAGATTATGACCTGATTATATTAGCAGAAGATTAGTCCAAAAATAAGAGAACTAGGACACAAGATCTCCATATTTATACACCAGGATACCATATTATTTCTGGTATCTCCCTAAGCAAATCGGCATACATGATACACGAACCAGACACTGCAAAGAATTTGTAGAATATTTGTGTTGGCTTATTCATCTGGAAGAATAATCCCTAAGCTTAATTGATTGTGTTTACCGAAGCCTGGCTTCAATTTCATCATTGGTACTGAACACCTTCTCCCAGAATTGTTTTGCAATACATGGGAGATTTCAAACCAACGATGCCTGTAGGTCTACCATGAGCGCAAACACGAATTTGTTTTCTTTTGAAACCCTGGTTTTCAGAATCAGAATCAGAATCATTTATTAACATAAAAGCTTTCGTAGTCAGGGTTTAGATCCCGACTAAATCGCGCTATTATTTACAAAGTAAACAAAGACACAAAAAAAATTAATACACATGTCACTTATTGTAGACAGAAAACATAAAAACGAATTGCTGAAGCGATTAGTGCGACACTTGGGCTGGGCTAGCTTTGTTGCTTTTGATCTTGTAGTTACTTTTTTGTCAGCATTGGGGGTAATATATTTCTGTGTTTATCACTTGTCAGAAGAAACTGCCAGATTTACAGATAAGTTGAAAACGGCGATCGTGGAGTGACGGCAAATTTAGTTGAGACAGTGCTGATTCGTAATCGGTGTACTGATCAGACAGTATGGCCTTCACCGCTCTTTTCTGGACTGATTCGAGTACTTCGCTCATATAGGCAGTGTTCTGAACCTGTGGACCCCATACAGGGCACGCATACTCTAATATCGGGCGAATATATGTCAGGTAGGCTGTTTTCAATTGCGGCACTGAAAAACCAAATCTTCGCATCAGTAGAAGGGTACGCATGGCACAGTTCGCCTTTTTCACTACCTCTTGGACGTGGAGGCTAAACGAACAGTCAGGGTGAAAAGTTGCTAAGATTAGTATTTAAGTAAGTGACTGAGCTTCCTTATCGCAAATCAATATCCAAACTAACTGAGCTACTGCTCTGATATGGCAATTTGACCTCAAGGAAATTATTAAATGGAGCATTCACAAATCAGCGAATGAGATGAGATGAAGAAAATGAGATGAAGAAAAAAAGGAATTTTCTTTGATAAATTGTACAAGAACTACCCAGAAACTGGTGGAAATTTAGGATCTTACGAGGGGACCCCGAGACGCTTCCCCTGGATCCCTGTCTCTTGGTTCACAAAATCAGCTAAGTTAAGTGTTTCTCGTTATATTACTAGAATTCGCCTAGAGGTCAATTTGCTTAAGCCTGTGCAGCAGTCAGCATACCAACAATTACAAATCCAAAGCACCTAAACAAATCCATGTACAAATCAAGATACAGAAACTTTGCACAAAAGATATTTTTTTTTCTTTTGCTAGATAAGTATTAGAAAATAATTTTAAAAATGCTTTAAGAAAGATGCAAATCCCAAGGACCAAAAAAAGAAAAGGGCTGAGACATGTGTAAGGGGAAGGGTGTACTTGCGTTTCACTTGAAGGGATGGTCATTTTGATTCTTTTGTTCTGATCCAGCATGTCATGTTGGTTTATACTCTCATTACTATTTCCTTATTTAGACTTAGGTCTTTCCGTGCCTTGAAGCACATATTGCTCCAATGGTGGACCTCAAAATCAGCCGATCTTGAGCCAGGAATCTGAGGTCTTTCAATGTAGTTTGAAGACTTGTTGCCTTATTCTCCACAAATAAACCTAGTGCATTTTGCTGTCTTCCTTTCAGTTGAAGACCAGGCTAGGTTCAACATCATACATTCTGTGGAGAGCGTCTCTCATTCATTCGGATCATATGCCAGCATATGTCACCTAATCATATGTTAATAATAACTTGCATAATTACTAGAAAATACCTGGTTTAAAAGCTGTTGCTCAAGTTATTGTATCTATCAAGAGAATTCAGTCTGTGACCAAAGTCTTCATGGAATATTAATTCTGAGGTAAAACGGCTAAATCCAAAGCAAAGTTTTGGCTGAGTCTTTAGATTACTTTTGATCATCTGGAGCTGTTTTTTTTAGGTTGAGGAATTATCTAAACGTGGTTTTAAAAACCCTTTGCGCCATGCTGGCTTGAATACGTGTAGTAAACCAGATGATAAAGCTGCTCAAGGGGTATAATTGACAGAAACGTGTACATACTAGTGGCTCATTTGAGTTGGGAGTTCCTTAATTTTTCAATCTCAAAAGATACTGTTTTAATAATCTTAACTGAACCCTCTAAGCAATATTTTTTTTGCAAAGCTAAGATAATTTTTACCGAATTATATGCAATCATTTGGTGTTCTACCCCTTTCATCGGATGATATATATTCAACACTCAAGAAAGTGAAATTATCCAGTAGTCCAAACAAAGATGGCATTAATTTAATAATTTTTTGTCCCATTGCCCAGCCGTAGTTAGTCACTTGCAGCTGCGGTGGAATTGTGCTTCATAGTACATACCTCTGGAGCATTTAATAAATTTGTTCATTTTAATGCCCTGAACTGCCATGCTTCATCTGGAGTCAATAAATCGCACCTGGCAGTTTTGTCCAATTAGCATTCTGGTGTTAAAGTTTGGGGTAAAATTGAAAAGAAAGCTTTCAAACCCTATTCCTTCTTGCAAAGGAGTTTGTTGAGTTGTTTTGTTACTTAGTATATTTAAATGTGCATTAGCTTCATGACTACGGACTCTGTCACTTTAAATGTTTTATTATGGAGTCAGGTTATCATACATTGCACATGTTTATTACGTGTCCTACTAAGCTGTACTTATAAAAGCCTATTTGATAACTTTTCTATATCTTACTTTAGTCGCGATTTGCTTGTATTGGTCTGTCAGGTTACCTTTTAAGATACCACAGTGTATTTAGTTAGGCTTTATCACCTGATCGTATAATGGCTCGAACCTGGAGACGCTTTCGTTGATTTGCACCTCGTTGATTACAGGAAAGCATTTGATTTGATTAAGCACCTCGTGGCTACTACAGATCTTAAAAGAATGGGCGCACGTAAACATATCTTACAGCTTGTTAATGATTTCCTACGTTCCCGGTACCAGCGAGTCCACGCCCTCTTATTATCTCGACTCTGACTGGGAAGTTATTACATGTGGAGCCCCTCAAGGCATCAAATTGGTCGCTCTACTTTCCTTGCGGTAAATAATTGTGTTATGGACAATATGCATAACCGATTCAAATATGTAGACGATCTATATTCGCTTCTTAAGTTCACAGTAGATACAACCCAAGCTATGCACCAATTCAGCCCTGATATTTTAACAGAATTCAAAGAATAATGTAGTACAAATAGTTTACAGATTAACGAAAGCAAAACCAAAATTGTAAGATTTAATCCGCTGAAAACAAGATCTTGTTTGCCTAACTCCCTGGTTTCCACTTATATCATCAGCTATAGTCCTGGTAGTTAATTTCAGCGATGGTTGCTCATTTAGGGCTCATGTTCAAGGGCTAGTCCAGAAAAGCAACTGTGCACTCCGTTTTTTAATTACAATGCGCTGCTTGGGTTTCCCACGAAATCAGCTGAAAACAGCATATCTAACATACATACGTCCCATATTATAATATGCATGCCCCGTTTGGGGGCCTCAGATTCATAATATTGAATATCTAAGTGATTATGTGGAAGGAGTCCAAAAAAGAGCAGTTTAAATCATCCTTGGAGAAAAATGTGTAGATTATAAGTCTGTTCTTGAGTCTTTAAAGATTGAAATTCTTAGAGATCACAGGTTTCAGTTGATAATGCGTTTCGGACAATTTCTCCTTGCTAGCCCCAAGCACCGACATTTTCTACCCCCTGCTGCCAACTCAGTAGTTAATACCAGAAAGAAGAATAAACTACTGCCGGCACCTTGCAGAACTAATCGATTTAACAAATCATTCGTGCCGTTTTTTACCAGTGCCTATAACAAAATAGGCCCGTTTTTTAGCACTAAGATCTTACATCTTTCTGCAAAGATTATCGTTTTTTAACTCATCTTTGTTCTAAGATCTTACAGCTCACTGATGATAGCAAAAAGTGTGAAGACCGCCACTGTTTTGCCATATAGCGCAATGATGAGAGAACTTTGATGATCTACTCATCATTGTTCTCAGACCGCTGATCAGAGCAGAATGATGAAAGACGTTTGCACAAAAACGACCAAAGAAGTAAGATCTTTGTTCAAAGATTTCACTTTTAAGCATTTTCTGACAAAAGATGTAAGATCTAAGCACATGATGAGTGAAAAAAACGCCTTAGGACTAGGTTTGTAAATGATAGCGACATTTAGTTTGTGATTTTTATCTACGACTATGAAAGCTGTCTTTAATAAATGATTTCTGATTTATATAACTTTAAAGATAAAGACATCCGGGGCTACTCTGCTACATCTGCTATTTGTATTGTTCCTATTCGTCTACCTATATTAGTGCATGAGTAAATGATTCGGACTGAGAAGACGCTTCAGAGCCTTCTCAAGTGGATAAATAGTTCTTAGATAAATGGATGAATTTTACCATCAAAGATGATTTCAGTTTCTGAGAATTAATTTGGAAGAAGCGTTACTCTTACAATCCTAGCAATAGCCTAAATAATTCTATATGCATTGTTGAGAGCTTTCACAGCCTATTAGCCTATCATGTAGATGAATTAACTCACCCGTTTTCACTTTGCCTAACAACCTACACCACTACTACTACTAACAACTCACCGCAGCACCAATTCGTCGGAAGCCAACACAGCTACTCACGCTCCTCCTCCGTCCCAATGTATTCGAAGCCTCCCTGTTTACACCCTCAAAGGAAGTTGACATTTCCCTTAAATCTTCCTTTATGACATCCTCCTACCCCCAACGCGGATGACCTGCTTTCCTTTAGCCCTAAACGGTTGGCCGAAAAGGAAATTCTTTGGCATTCTGTCATCCGTCATCCGCAGAACGAACCCTAGCCATCTCAACCTTTCTCTCATTATAGCCTTAGAAAGCGGGATTGAACCACACTTTTCATACAGCCTGCTGTTTGAAAAACGGTCAGTCATCCGGGTACCCAGAACACTCCAAAGGTGATTTCTCTGGAAAACATCTAGAGAATCTTCATACGCTTTTCAGAGTACCCATGCTTCAGAACCAAATTTGACCACTGTCATCACTGTAGCTTCCAATATTCTAATCTTGGTTCGCAGACTTATCTTCCTATTCTTCCAAACTTTTTTTTAACTGTGAAAAAACACCCCAAGCCTTGGCTATTCTACTTTTAACATTTTCACTGCTCCCATCGTCTTTAGTAATAATGCTACCAAGGTAAGTGAAGCTGACCACCGATCAATCTTTTTGTTACCCAATGTCACCTTTTCATCTTCCTTTATTCCTATCCTTAGCAAGATAGTCTTCTTAACACTAATTTTCAAACCTATTCTAGCACCCTCAACTCGAATTCATTTTGCTCACACTTTCATCTAGTATGCTTAAATCTCAGCATAATCTAAGTCCAGGAGAGTTTTTCCTCCTCACATGATTCCATGTTCCCCCCAATGCCAAAGTCCATCAAAATGATCCATATAAAGGGGGATAGAACACAACTCTACATAACTCCTGATTTAATACGCAACCAGCTGCTAGCCTCATTTCCTACCTTGACCACATCAGTATTATTCTTGTACATAGCACTAATCACCTTAATGTATTTGTCTGGTATACCATACAAGGATAAGACCTCCTCTAAAGCTCTTCTATCAACAAAATCGAAAGCTTGCTCATAATCTATAAAATTGGGGACCAAAGGTGTTTGATAACTCAGGTACTTCTCAATTATTAATCTAAGAGTGAAAATTTGGTCGACGCATCCTCTACCCTTTCTAAAACCAACTATTCTTCTCTTATAACTTTGTCTACGGCATCTCTCGGTCTAAAAAGAATCATATTACTAAGTAATTTGCTACCTACAGAGACCAGGCTAATGCCCCAATAATCACCACACTCACTCTTATCACTTTCTTGTACAATGGTTTAATTGGGTTTTCCTAAAATCGCTCGGTACTTCCCCTTTTTCGAAAATCATATTCATAGTCTTCAGTAACTTTTTTCTAATCTCAGAACTACCCTATTTAAGAAACACATTTACCACAATATCAATACCTGGGACCTTATTATATTTTAATCCTAGTACTGTTGTTAGTTCTTCCTCACAAAACAAACCTTCCTTGACATCTAAGGCATCACAAACTTTTTCGTTTTCCTTTGTATCTTTTCCTGCAACTTTATCTCGGTGGTTAACCTTTCGAAATTTAAGCTTTAAATTAACCCTAGACACTACTAGATGGTGATCTTTACTTTTAACATCAATAACAGCCCTCCACTACACCCTAGTATCCTGTATTGGTCCTGCCAGTCTTCAGTTTACTATAACTTAATCAATAAGGTTTGCTATCATACCATCAAGTAAATACCATGTTAACTTATGGGTCATTTTATGACCAAACAACGTATTGGTTATAACTAGATTGTTATACCTATGAAATTACAGCAGTCTGTAGCCATCACTGTTTTCGTTTCCTAAACCAAATTTACTTAGGCTACAATACCATCTATCCCTATTTCTACCGACCTGGGCGTTAAAATATAATAAAAACACCATATCTCTACCTGGGGCCCTGTCTATTTGCTCGTATAACTGTAAGTAAAAATTTTCTGAGTCACTAGTATCTCCGTCTGTCGGTTCTACGGGGCATATACTACTATAACTGATACCCTAAACTTTTTAGTCATAAAATGAGCAATTAGTATTCTATTATTAATACCTTTCCACCATAAACAAGACTTAACAGCTTCCTTGCTCCCCCCCCCGCTGAAAATACCCACCGCGGAAAATACCCCCCCCCACCCGCGGAACAAAACTCCACGTGCAATATAAGGTTTTCCAAATTTGAGAATTTTATTTGAGTTTTTTTTTCCGTAGGGGGAAGGAATTTTGGTACTTGTGTATTATGCACCACTCACTAAAGTTTACGCTGTGTAAAGCTCGAGAACAATCCTGTTTCTTCGTTAGTTTTTTTCAGCTTAGCGCGAGACAACACAAAGAGAAGTGACAGAATATATGGGAAATATATAATTTGGGCTATATATGTGCACATAAGGGGGGGGGGTGGTAAAGTATTTGGACAGTTTGAAGTCAGAAAACAATTCTTTCTAGGTATG
Source organism: Artemia sinica (assembly GCA_027921565.1). Lineage (NCBI taxonomy): Eukaryota > Metazoa > Arthropoda > Branchiopoda > Anostraca > Artemiidae > Artemia > Artemia sinica. The sequence goes on from CM051256.1 coordinate 67,498,464, forward strand.
GCCACTAAAAAATTACAGAAGAATAGCGAGGTATCTGGAAATTGTGTTAACTAAAAAAACCGCCAACCGCCAAGAAATGTCTCCTGAAGAAACTTGACACTACCCTCCATGCAATCTTACGAAGAGCCCTTGGCTGCCTAAAATCAACTCCTATTGCAGCTATGTACTCTGAAGTGGGGATCCAGTCCCTTCACTCCAGAAGAAAATATCTCCTTGCAAGATATTTTGTAAAGAAGATAAGACTCAAGAACCGCATTATCTACAAAGGAATCATTAGCCAACACAACCCTGATGCCCGCTACAAACCAACAGAGATGCCCTCTTTTCAGAGATTCCTTTGCCTCCTGGCATGGAAGAGTTCATAGAGAATGGCAGGCTGACTGTTAATTTGGATGATGATTCTCCCAGTGCCTCCAAAAGAATTGGGGAACTGATTATTCCTAAGATCAGCATTGGAAAAAAGGAGGACCTCCCCCAAGCAGTGATGAAAATCATATTCCTGGGAAAGTTGGCAGAATACCAGGACTACATCCAAGTTTACTCAGATGGCTCAAAGACAGAAACGAAATGCAGCTGTGCAGTAGTTATACCCTCCCAGGGCCTGTCTCTTTCCTACCGCTTACCCCCCGACCTGACAATTTTCTCTGCAGAACTTATGGCAATTAAGTTTTCTCTTCAAGCCATATCAAGCCAAAGAGACAACAAACATCAGAAGTATATTGTCTGCACTGATTCACTGTCAACTCTGGATTACCTTTCACACCAGCAACACCAAGCAAGAAATGTTGCCATGGAGATTGAAAACCTGGCTACACAACTTGCAAGAAAGGGTTTATCAGTCCTATTTATATGGGTTCCAGCCCACTGTGGTATAACAGGAAATGAATTAGCAGACCAGGCCGCAAAACAAGCCTCCCATCTGGGTCTGATCACTCAAACCCCTATTACTGGTCCTGAATTCCTGTCTTCAATCAGTTCAAAAATTTTGGAGGAAGAAGAGGCTTGGCTCTGTTCTTTCCATACCCAGCTCCTGGATCTCTATAATTACAAGCAGCCGTCAAAAGAAATGTACCTCTCATCTCGCATCCTTTCAACTTGTCTCTTTCGTCTTAGATGTGGCCATGCAAAGACAAAATCAACACTATTACATTGGAAAATGACCCCTTCCCCAACTGCGACACAGGTGGAGTGTATGAAGACATACGTCACATCATCTTCAACTGTAGAAAATATGAAAAGGAGAGGGAAATACTAAGGAATTGCTGTGAGAGGGCATTTAAGGCATTCACAATGCGCTCTGTTCTGGGACATCACACGTCTCCTCCTTGGGCTAGACGACTAAGCACATACCTTTTAGGTAGATTTGTTAAGACTACTGGTTTGGTTCATTCCCTTTAAGATTTTTTTTTTTTTTTTTTTTTTAGCTCATTTTAGAGTCATCACACTTAGTATATTTTTTCCTTTTTTATCTATGTTTTATCAGCTTTTTTTATAGTAGGCGTATGCGACAGGAATGATGTATATTTGCATTAATTATTTAATTGTGTCGTAATTGTATTTTAATTGTTTTATGACAAAGCAGTGCTCAATTACTCTGATTCTCGTTTTTCAACACAGGCATTTGCTACAGGTGAACGACCCCCTATCAATAGCACAATATGTGATACCTGATCTGGCTCAATGAATATTGACTGAAGTGACGCCCAAGCAAGCTAGTGATTACAGAAGGCACAAAATAATCGAGTGATACGAACGCATATGACCGATTGGTCGAACGCGTCAAACCCCAAACAACAACAACAACTAAAAAAAAAAAAAAAAATTCCAGTATAAAGTAAATGTAATGTTTCATTTAAGAGTTTTTTTCCAAGGTTTAAGTGTTTTTTCTCAATGACCGTTTTTCCAAGCACTAAGTACTATTATTAAGTTAATGTATTGTTCCATTGAAGTGTTTTATGATGATCGCTGATCAAAGTATATGTTATTTGTACCTTTCACTTATGTTATTTTACTATGTTCATGGCCGTATATTTGGCTTTAAAACACACTTCTCTATCTATCTATTAATATGCAGAATACTTGTACCAAACACATTTTGCAAGCAGACCAGCTATACTTACCCCGCCCCCCCTAATATGCAAACCTATAACCCAAATTTATTTCTAAAGCAACGAAGAAACTAACGTAAAACCTGGCATGTTCTCGAATTTTACATAGTGTAAACTTGAGTGAGTGGCTCATAATACACAAGTCCCAAAATACTTCCCCCCTACGAAAATAAAAAAATAAAACTAAAAAAATTATCAAATTCGGAAAGCCTTTTTTCCACGGGGGGGGGGGGGGGGTATTTTCCGGGGGAGTATTTACTGGGGGGGGGGGTATTTCCGCAGGGAGGCATTTCCCGGGGGTATTCACCGGGGGAGGGGGGGGGAGGTAAACGCCTAGAACCGAATTTACAGAGATGTGTTTTCATGGGCATTTACAATTGTCATTTCAGAAAAATTCGATTTGTAGGTCTTGTATTAAAGAAAATTGAAAAAAAAAGCTACTTAAAGACTTCTTTGGGCTGTTAAATTCACAGGTTTGTGTAATAAGATTGACATAAATAGAAATGAATATGTTTATTCATTAGAATAGAATCAAACTAACATCTGTACCAGTATCAGAGATAAAAATTAATAAAATATAGAGTCAAGGTTAACCTATTTAGCTGAAAATACTAGTCAAGCAGTGGAATCTCTGGTTAAAATGAGGAACAAATACAGTCAAATAGACTCAATCTCCAGGGGCATCTAGTAAATACAAGAATCGTCCCGCTTTGGGATAATTGGACCACAAGCCACATAACAAGAGCTTCAATGTGAGTTGTGTAGACCATCTCTTGTGTTATGACTCCATCTTGTAAGAGTGTCCATCTCCTTTGACTGTTCTTAACTTGTTATTTTTTAAATTGTCCTAGAATGTTCTCCTCAGATATCCTAGCTGAGATATTCAAACTTGGCAATACTAGAAAGTTGTTTCAAAGTTAGATGTTTATTACTTTGTTTTGTTTTTTCGTTTCTTAAGGACGCCAGAGACCATTTAAAACACACTCCTTTTATTGGGTTTAATGTCATAATTATATCATTTGACATTGGATACTAACATTTGAGCAGTTCTCAATGCCCCTACTAATGGGCACAAAAAATAAATAGTGAAACCACCAATTTGTTGAAATGCAGGTGTTTCAAATATAGCATGTTTGTTTACTAGTGTATAATACCAACAAATGTTCCAACAGTGGTCCACCAACAAATTTTCAATGGCCAAGCAGAATTCTCAACAATAGTGGTAATCCAAATTTGATGATGATAGGTTTCTTTTGAGCTTATACAAACAAAAGAAAAGCAAAGTTCTAGATATTTCTAAGCAATAGTGCTGTCTAAGTAAAGAGCAATATGGGAACAATACACTATTTATTTTTTTTTCACCAAGGCCCTTTGTATATAAGGAGTTGTTGTAGAAACTTCAGAAAGAGCTTATGCGATTGGAAATTGAAAGTTCTAGTGCCTTTTTTAAGAGTAAAAAGTGATTAGAGCAACCAGCAACCAGCCCCCCTCCCATGCCCATCAATTCTAAAAACACATCCAATAAAATTTTGAACAGCTTTAGAATAAATGAAAAGCAATCAAAAATATAAGCTACCTTCCATAAGTTAAAAAATTAACCACTTTACAGTAGAAACATTATTAGAAGAGAGATAAACATGTTTTCTGTATTTTTCACTTTATATTGTACTGTCAAATAACATTAAAGATTCCATAACTAACCAGAACTATTTAAAGCATACTTGCTAGGTGACTTATTATTTTTACAAATAATTCTTACAATAAAACAATATCAGAAGCACTTCTCCAGCTTACAAGATATGAAAGGAACAAGCATTACATGAATTTATTGACGAAATAAAACCAGCATTTAAAAACAAGCAGCAAGGTGGTAAAATTTATTGCTAAAATATTGCAGCTAGTGACAGCCTTGCTTGCAAAAAAGCAAAAGTGTCCAATATATGTATATATATATATATATATATATATATATATATATATATATATATATATATATAATATATATATATATATATATATATATATATATATATATATATGTATATAGAATTTCACTATGAAAATAGTGAATATATCACTTTTTTCTCTAAATGGGCAAAGAGTTAGTACATTGAGCTGGACATCCAAAAGTGCAGAACAATTCATTTTCCAAAAACTAGCCCTGGTCATGTATAGTATAGAATCAAATAATACAACTTATTTCTGCAACCATAACCTATTTCCACAACCACAACTTGTTTCTTTAACCATTTTAGAAAGACCTTTGGCTTATTATAGACAATAAGCAGAAATTCGTATCTCACATAAGTAATGCCGTCGGAAAAAGCAACACAGACTGAGGCTAATAAGTGAAAAACTCCTCAGGATTTATGGACTATGCTAAGGCTGTATGAAGCCCTAGTTTAGCTAGTAATAGAGTATGGAATGATTGTTGCCTTTCCTATTAATAAGAACAATATAGCTGCCCTTGAAGCCATTCAAAGAATAGACACAGTATGTATTGAGAAGCACAAAAGTATTGACTATCCAGCAAGATCAAGCAAATTTAAGCTACTATCACTAGTTTATAGAAGACAAAGGGGCGGCTTCATACTGACTAAGAAGTTATTAACCAGTGGCAAACCTCCATCCTATCTCTAGCTAGATACCCAGTGGAAGAGCAGAGGCCACTCATTGAAGCTGTTTTGGAAGATAGCCTCAACATGTACATCCAACCACTTCTTGCCCAATAGAATCATGTTCTAATGGAACTCACTGACTGATGAAACAGTAATGGCCCCAAACAGCAATGCTTTTAATGATCATGACTGGCAGATGCAACCATAGAAGACAGAGTGGGATACAGCCAAATTTAATCATTGCTCATCAGTGCCTTAGTTGCTGGACAGTGCAATTTGAGGTAATCCCTTGATTCTATTTTTATGCTCTTTCCAAATTAAATAACTGTTTCTGGGACAATTCTACTTTGAGCCCTTCGTGGGTTCCCAAAAGGTAACTTATTACCTTGTCTATAGTTTTTGTCCTGCTCTGCCAAAATGTTTACCCTAGCAAGCTGTATTTGGCAGTGTTAACTATATGCTGATCCTGTTGACAGATGAGAATAAAAAACGATTGACTAGGTTGATGGGAGATATTTTTAGTGCATTTAATTATTCCCCACCCAAATTACTTCTTCTTCAATTCCACTGTGTTACGACAGAGTTTCCTTATCCTAACCAACGGCGCCAGCAGAAAATTTTCCAGGGGGAGGGGCACACGCCAAAATATCAGTGGTGGTTGGGTGACAGGAAATATATTTAGAAATTTTCTTTCGCTGGAATAAGTTCATTTTTAAATAGTTTAAAAAAATTCTCAAATAAAAAGAGCAATTAAATTGCAGAAAAGCAGAAAATTTTCCAGGGGGAGGGACACACGCCAAAATATCAGTGGTGGTTGGGTGACAGGAAATATATTTCAGGAATTTTCTTTCGCTGGAATAAGTTCATTTTTAAATAGTTAAAAAAAAAAAAAATTCTCAAATGAAAAGAGCAATTAAATTGCATGCGAACTGAAACAAAATACAGTAAATTTTAAACCGCAAGAATTCCTGGTAAAGGGATCAATTTGTTTAATCAATAACATGTTTAATTATTTTTCATTTAATATTAAAAGAAAATCAAACTCAACCCAAAATTACAGAAAGGCTGCTTCTTTAGATTATAACAGATATAAACTTGTCTTTATGCAATTTCCTACACCTTAGAATAGTTTAAAGAAGGAGTAGAGATACTCAAAAATCATCCTGCCTGCATATATACCACGTTTTGATTTCATAACGGCCATGTAAAATGTACCTCTTTCACAACAGGACAATTATCCCTCTCGAACTTAAGTCCCTCATATATTCAGACATTAAAAAAAAAAAAAAAAAAAATTAAACTTACTATCCAGCTGACAAATTGACCCTCTTTCTTTTTATTTTCCTATTCAACTAAATAAAATGAACAGGTTCAAAAAAAATTTCATGACAAGAGAATCTTATCAAATAGTTTGGGATAAAAAAAAACTGGAAGTAAAAAGTGACTTGGACCAATATTCACCAAAACTAAAAATAGAATTCTCATGACAATTGCTACACTGGCAGTATTGACCTTTTATGCTGATTCTAAATATATAAAGTTCTTCAGTTTATTGTTACCCACCCAAAACCAAAATCTCAGAAAATTTGCCCGATTTTTGAAAAAAGGAACCCCCCCCCCCAAAAAAAAGCAGCAAGTGACCTTATTTAAAATCTCTTTATTCGATACATCATATCAGTGAGCCCTACCGTAGAGGTTTCAAGCTCCAATTTTCAAAATGTGGAATTTTGCATTTTTTTTTTCAGAAGAAACATCGTTGATGCATGTTTATTCGTTTTGTTTTTTCCCAGGGTTGATTGTAACAAACCAAATGTCCAAGATATCCAGGGATATCTTGAATGTCTAGGGATGATTAGGAAAACAATCAAAATTAAATAACAAAAAAAGCTTACAAATGAAAGCAAGAAACAGATTTGAAACCTATTTGAACAGATTATTCCTTATATGAAGGGGGCTGTCTCCTGTTTAGCTCCTTACTCTTTACTGTGAAGTTTTAATTTTTTTCCAAATTTTTAAAGAAAATTTGTAATTCCAAACATAAGATTTTTTTCAAAGCACTAAAAATGCTTTTGTTTAATGAGCAAGGTGTCAAGATGGTTGCAGTCCCCTCTAAATACAGAGTAATCTATATTTGTTTTAAGTTCTAATCTTGCTCCTCACTTTAGTTGAAAACCCTTTTCTATTTGTTTAATTATATTTCATGAAACTGTAAAGTTTTACTAATACAGTACTTTTAGTAACGCAGAAAAACGATCAATATTTCAATGATCTTTGTTCGGATTTTGATGGGTAATCAAACAGTTCGTGGTAATAAACTGTTAGTACAGTCGACCCAGCTCAATAGCAACCAAAACTCTAAAAAAAACTGATACCAATTGATGTATCAAAAGAATTGGCTTACTATGCTGATTCCAAAATATAAGTTTCATTAAGTTTAGTTTTTCCCATCAAAAGCTACAAGCCTGAGAAATTTTGTCTGATTTTCTAATAAAGGGGTAAAGCCCCCCCCCCCCCCAAGTCATAGAATTTTAATGAAAAATCCCACCACCAGATTCAACGTATCAAGATCCCTACTGTAGAAGTTTCAAGCTCATATCTGCAAAAATGTGGCATTTTGCAATTTTTGCCAGACGAAAGATCATGGATGTGTGTTTATTTGTTTGTTTTTTTCCCCGGGGTGATTGTATTGACCCAGTGGCCCTAGACCGTCAAGAGAGGGTTCATTCTAATGGAAACGAAAGATTCTAGTGCCTTTTTTAAATGACAAAATAATTGGAGGGCAATTAGGCACCCTCCCACACCACCTTTTTCCGAAAATTGTCTGGTCAAAATTTTGAGATAGTTTTATTCTTCAGCATAGTTGAAAGGCTCAATAATTACATCTTTAGAGACAAAATGACCTCCTACAACCCCGGGGAAAGGTTTTTAAGTTATAAATTTACCCATTGTTTATCTGTTATTTGGAATATGCATATATTTTTTGGGTAAAGAAGGGAGGAAGAATTTTCTGCTGGGAGTATTTTACATGGGGAGAATTTTCCATGGAAAGGGAAGTTTCCAGGGGGTGAACTTTTCAGGGGATATTATACACTTGGTGAATTTGCCAGAACTCTTATATGAAATTTCTTTATGTGTTGCTTTTTCTTTATCAATTCAATTTTTAGACATGGAGATGTTAAGGGTAATTGTCCAGGGTAAATTCTCACCAGGATTTAATTGCACAGAGGATGTTTCTGTGGAGAGGGGGATTTTTTCTGTTGAGGTGGAGCCAGGTATCCTGGCGTTATTTAAAAACAATCATAAATAAAAAAAAAAAACAAGTTCTTTCAACTGAAAGTAAGGAGCAACATTAAAACTTCAAACAAACAGAAATTATGACGTATATGTGGGGGGTTGCCCCCTCCTCAATACCTTGCTCTTTAAACTAAAGTTTAAATTTTGTTCCAATTCTTTAAAACAACTCCTGAAACACAAGGGTTATTTAATTAGAACAATAAGTAACTTTTTTAAAGTGCCAAAAAACTGTAATGTGAAGAGCGAGGTATTGAGGAGGGGGCAACCCCCCTCATATATGTAATAATTTCTGTTCGTTTTAAGTTTTAATGTTGCTCCTTACTCTCAGTTGAAAAACTTTTTTTTATTTAATGAAGCTTAGAGAAGAACAGTTTTCAGTAGGTAATGAAAAAAGTAAAGTAAAAGTATATGAAATTGAAAAAGTAATCAACTAAAAAAAATTACACAAAATAATAGCCTACTTACAAAAACTAAGATATACACTCCCAGCATTCAGTTCTGTTGAGCAATGCCAAAGCATTGGATGGGTATTTTTTAACAATATCAACAGTTTTGAACTTGGTTATCAAACACCAAAATATTTAATGCCATTAGACTCAATTGTTTATAAAAAGTAACACATTGTCAAAGTAGTTAGTTCAAAGTAAAACAAAAAAACTAAGATTAAGAAGATCAAATAAATATTTTTAATTTAATTTTGAATACGAAAAAAACAATATATTTGACACCTTTATACTTCATAACTGTAAAAAATTAAATCTATTTCAAAGTGACAACTAGATAAATACAATTACTCCTGGAAAAATAAATAAATGATAATAAAACACAAAAAACGTATCCGTTCAAGGGGAAAATACTAAAATTCCCAGCATTCCGTTCATAGGAAACATTTCTGATTATAGTGGCTTCATATATCAACTCATGGGTACTCTGGCAATGCAAGCGAAAGTTGATGGCATATTTTTACCAAATTTGCCCCTTATTAAGTTGTTTTCCTTGTGTTTTTCTTTAATCATACAAACTTTCTTGTGTACAAATAACTGCACTAATTATTAATAAACAAATACATATTTAGGATCACCATAAAAATCTGATTCTTTGATTTAATGTTGTCAATAGTTAGACTCTTTACACTTTTGTTATAGGGTCAAAATCTATTGAGAGGCAGTCAACAATGGGGCAACACACATTTTTTCCATGGTTTTTCCATATTCAGATTTTTTTCTTTCTGTTTCCTTATAATTACTTTATTATCCCAAATTTCCAGGGGGGCCTTGCCCTCCCCCTTTACTGGCCCCCATGATTTTAACTATACTTATTATTTTCTATGTAGAGTGCAAATCAAAACTATTACTCCTCAAAGGTTTTTTCAGTAAATTGAAGCAAATACTTGTTATTGCTGTTTGGTTGATATTCAATCAAATCAACTGCTCCTACACATGTGATCCTTTGTTACTTGTTAGGCTTTGAATGAAACCCTTTCAGTTTGAAAATCACATAACTGAAAATTTGGCACAAGCCACATCAACACTTAAAGTATGGCACCGTATTAAATAAAAGAACAAGTTTTTTCAACTGAAAGTAAAAAGCAACATTTAAACTTAAAACAAACAGAAATTGTTACATATATGAGAGGGCTCGACCACTTGTCAATACCTAGCTCTTTATACTTAAGTTCGAATTTTGTAACAATTCTTTAAGAATGACCCCTGAATCACAAAGGCCAATTAATTAGAATAAATAGCTCTTTTGAAAGTACTAAAAAATACTCTAAGTGTAAAGAGTGGGGTACTGACAAGGGGGCAAATCCCCTGATATATGCAATAATTTCTGTTTGTTTTAAGTTTTAATATTGCTCCTTACTTTCAGTTGAAAAAATTTGTTTGTTTTTTTATTTAATTTCTGATAATTTTTTAAATAATGCTGGGAAATCCAGCACCTCCTTTATCGAAAATTCTGTTCCCCCATGAAAAGATCCACTCCTCTAAACCTCTACCCCTCCCCCCCAATCCCCCACAAGAAAAATCCCCCCTGAAAACGTCTCTATACTTTACAATAACCTATACTATATGTAGACAATGGGCAAATTTCACAACTTGCAGCCCTTCCCCTGGGGACATTGGAGAATTAAGTCATCCTCAAAGACACAGTTATTAGATGCCTTTACTGTGATGAACAAAATGGTCATCTCAAAGTTTTACTTGGTTGACTTTGGGAAAAAATAATTGTGGGAGGGTGCCTAGTTGCCCTCCAATTTATTTGGTCACTTAAAAGGGTACTAGAACTTTTTTCCATTTGAATGAGCCCTCTTGCAATATTCTAGGACCACTGGGTTGATACAATCATCCCTGGGGTAAATTTGTGATCTTTTTTCTGGCAAAAAATACAGAATTCCACATATTTGCAGATAGGAGCTTGAAACTTATACAGTAGAGTTCTCTGGAATGCTGAATCTGATGGTGTGATTTTCATTAAGATTCTATGAATTAGGGGGTGCTTCCCTCTTTTATTTCGAAAATAAGGCAAATTTTCTCAGGCTTGTAACTTTTGATGGGCAAGACTACACTTGATGAAACTCATATATTTGAAATTAGCATAAAAATCTGATTCTTTTGATGTATCTAAATTCTGTTTTTTAGAATTTGGTTACCATTGAGCTGGGTTGCTCCTTACTTACAGTTTGTTACCACAAACTGCTTGGTCATGGGGTTATACTAGGATGTTGTACAGTGTTCATAGGCAGGGCGCTAGCACTGCCAAAGTAAAAGAACGACGTGGGCACAATGTGTTGTTTTTTGGTTGTTTTTTTTTTCTCCATACCCGGCACTTCGTATCAAAGGAGTTGAAACTTCGAAAAGGGCTCATTCGATTAGAAATTGGAGTGGCTAGTGCTCTTTTTAATAGTCGAAAGTGATTGGAGGGCAACTAGCCCCCCCCCACGCCCGTCATTCCCCCAAACACTTCCAATCAAAATTTTGAGATAGCTATTTTGTTCAGCGTAGTTGATTTCCAGATAGAAAATATTTTTTTGAGGAGGACACTAGCCAACAACCCTCAGGGCAAGGGTTTACGTTATGCCCTGAGGGCATATAAGATCAATGTACAATTTATTATTTTTTTTCCTTTAAAGCAGGGCACTTCATATAGAAGAGACTTCAAAAGGGGCTCATTCGATTAGAAATTGAGAGTTCTAGTACCCTTTTTAATAGTCGGAAGTGATTGGAGGGCAAATAACCCCCCCCCCCTTACGCCAATCATTCCCCCAAACATATCCAATCAAAATTTTGAGATAGCCATTTTGTTCAGCGTAGTTGATTTCCAGATAGAAAATACGTTTTTGAGGAGGACACTCCCCCACAATCCTCAGGGCAAGGGTTTTAAGTTATGCCCTGGGGGCATAAAAGGTTTTTATAGAAGGCGTTGTTGTAGAAACTTCAAAACAGACTCATTTGATTGGAAATTCAAAGGGCTAGTGCCCCTTTTTAATAGTCAACAGTGATTGGAGGGCAACTAGCCCCCCATGCCCATCATTCCCCCAAACACATCCAATCAAAATTGTGAGATAGCCATTTTGTTCAGCATAGTTGATTTCCAGATAGAAAATATGTTTTTGAGGAGGACGCTCCCCCACAGCCCTGAGGGCAAGGGTTTTAAGTTATGCCCTGGGGCATATAAGGTTTTTATTGAAGGCGTTGTCGTAGAAACTTCAAAACAGGCCCATTCGATTGGAAATTCAAAGGGCTAGTGCCCTTTTTAATAGTCGAAAGTGATTGGAGGGCAACTAGCGCCCCCCGCCCATCATTTCCCCAAACAAATCCAATCAAAATTTTGAGATAGCCTTTTTTGTTCAGCGTAGTTGATTTCAAGATAGAAAATGTGTTTTTGAGGAGGACACTCCCCCACAACCCTCAGGGCAAGGGTTTTAAGTTATGCCCTGGGGGCATATAAGGTTTTTATAGAATGCGTTATTGTAGAAACTTCAAAAAAGGCTCATTCGATTGGAAATTCAAAGGGCTAGTGCCCTTTTTAATAGTCCAAAGGGATTGGAGGGCAGCTATCCCCCCCACGCCCATCTTTTTCCCCAAACACATCCAATAAAAACTGTGAGATGGCCATTTTGTTCAACGTAGTTGATTTCCAGATAGAAAATAGGTTTTTGAGGAGGACGCTCCCCCACAGCCCTCAGGGCAAGGGTTTTAAATTATGCCCTGGGGCATATAAGGCTTTTATAGAAGGCGTTGTCATAGAAACTTTAAAACAGGTTCATTCAATTGGAAATTCAAAGGGCTAGTGCCCTTTTTAATAGTTGAAAGTGATAGGAGGGCAACTACCCCCCCCCCCACGCCCATCATTCCCCCCAAACACATCCAATCAAAATTTGGGATAGGCATTTTGTCAGCATAGCTGATTTCCAGATAGAAAATATCTTTTTGAGGAGGAAACTCCCCCACAACCCTCAGGGCAAGGGTTTTAAGTTATGCCCTGGGGGCATATAAGGTTTTTGTAGAAGAGGTTGTTGTAGAAACTTCAAAACAGGCTCATTCGATTGGAAATTCAAAGGGCGTTTGCCCTTTTTAATAGTCGAAAGTGATTGGAGGGCAACTAGCCTCCCCCCCCCCACACCCATTATTCTCCCAAATACATCCAATCACAATTGTGAGATAGCCATTTTTTCAGCGTAGTTGATTTACAGATAAAAATACGTTTTTGAGGAGGACACTCCCCTGCAACCCTCAGGGCAAAGGTTTTAAGCTACACCCTGGGGCATGTAAGGTTTTTTATAGAAGGTGTTGTTGTAGAAACTTCAAAACAGGATCATTCGATTGGAAATTCAAAGGGCTAGTGCCCTTTCTAAAACTTGAAAGGGATTAGAGGGCAACTAGCCCCCCCCACGCCCATCATTCCCCCAAACACATCCAATCAAAACTTTGATATAGCCATTTTGTTCAGCATAGTTGATTTCCAGATAGAAAACATGTTTTTTGGAGGACACTCCCCAACAACCCTCAGGGCAAGGGTTTTAAGTTAAGTCCTGGGGTATATAAGGTTTTTATAGAAGGCATTGTCATACAAACTTCAAAAGGGGCTCATTTGATTGGAAATTCAAAGGGCTAGTGCCCTTTTTGATAGTAGAAACTGATTGGAGGGTAACTAGCCCCCCCCCCCCACGTCCATGATTCACCCAAACACATCCAATCAAAATTTTGAGATAGCCATTTTGTTTAGCGTAGGCTAGTTGATTTCCAGATGGAAAATATGTTTTTGAGAAGGACACTCCCCCGCAACTCTCAGGGCAAGGGTTTTAAGTTATGCCCTGGGCGCATATAAGGTTTTTATAGAAGGCGTTTTTGTAGAAACTTCAAAAAAAGCTAATTTGATCGGTAATTCAAAGGCTAGTGCTCTTTTTAATAGTCAAAAGTTATTAGTAATATTTTTTGTTGTTGTTGTTTAGACTAGGGCACTTTGTATCAAAGGAGTTGTCGTGGGAACTTCGAAAGGGGCTCATTTGATTGAAAATAGAAAGGGTTGATGCCCTTTTTAATAGTCGAAAGTGATCGGAGGGCAACTAATCCCCCTTCCACTCCCACCCTCCCTTTGGCCCATTATGTTTAAAAACTAAATGTTGCCTGAAGATTAAATCAAAATGCACTGTGATAATGCTAATTCCCAATAAGGCATCTCAGCAGTATCCCAAGAACAACTGAAGGTATTATGTTCAAACTTTCGAGGCTTCTTCTGCTTTTAACCAAATCAAAATAGTGTAAGTGTATCCAAGCTATCAAAGAAGGTAAACAGATTTTTTCGCAAATGGTATCAAGTTTTCCATTTCAGGTCAACTAGAGGAGGTATGAAACTAAGTTAAACAGTACTATTTGTGTCCAGATTTTTAAAATGGTGTATGTTGTTAAAAATTGCTGAAAATTTTTCTCCAGCATACAAATAGCAGGCCAAACTATAAAGTCTTAAGAAATGCAAAGATTTAAAGTGTTATTTTCTTTTTCCCTAAAAAGACTATGTCAATATAAAGCAAACAGAAATTAATTAAAAAACTTTTTCCACGAAATAAGTTTTTTTTTAAAGTAAAGAACTCCATTAAACAAAAAATGAGCAAAAATAAAATCAAATAATCTACCAATAGGCCAGTAAAAGTACGGTTTTTACCGGGACAAAATTGCAACAAAAGGTTTTTTTACACCAAGATGTTCAGAACAAATCACTGAACAACATATCCAAAATCCGCTAAAATCTTTCTCTGGGAAAACCTTCTGGGGCTGCTTAAAGGGCAGCCCCAGGGCGAAAAATTAGGTATTTACATTTTTGACATTTAGGAAGCTTTTTTTAGAGTAAAATGTTCAGAAAAAATCACTGAACAACATATCCAAAATCCGCTAAAATCACCTGCCGGGAAAACTCTCTGGGACTGCTTAAAGGAGGTGGAAGGGGGCAAAAAAATAGGTTTTTTGATTTTTGACATTTGGGAAGCTTTGTTTACACTAAAATGTTCAGAAAAAATTGCAGAACAACACATCCAAAATCCGCTAAAATTGCCCTCCGGGAAAACCTTCTGGGGCTGCTTAAAGAGGGTGAAAAATCCTTTTTTTAATTTTGTTATTTTGGTATGTTCAGAGACTCGATTTTGGTATAAATCAACTCGCTGAAACCAATCAGCCCCTTTACTGGAAGGCTATGATAATTGCAGACTCTGAGCCAACTGGAAGCTCTTTGAAAGACCTCACTATCTTACTTGGAGGATTTCACGCTTGTATGAGCTTTTTGGGTTCAATCGGACACATTATGGAAGACACTGGATTAGATGAAGTGCTTGAGCAAATTTATGCCAAGAATACAGTAAAGCATATCATGAGCGGGAAAGCACTATCTCGAGCAGTTTGCGTGTATAATATCATTGATAGAGCTCTTGCCATTTTGATACTTGATGACAAGTACAACTCAACAGAACACAATGAAGATAGGGAATTTGAGACCCACAAGGATATTGATGAAGCCCTTGTGATCTTCGAGGGTCTTAATGCTGGCAAGGTCTCTATAGAAGATGTCAACTCGTGCAAAGTTGTAACTAGTGCTGCTAACAAACTAAGAAAAGAAGAAGGAGTAGCTAAGGGGCAATCAAACAGCATGCTTGTGGTTTCAGTACATGGACATGGTGAAAGTATTGCGCAATTTTACTAGAGCAGAGAGGTGCGGGAACTGGGATCTGTATTTGGATAGCCATAAACAGATGCTTCCGTACTAAGCAGCAGCAGGGCACAACCTGTACACAAAGTCTGCTCGTCTTCATCTCCAGACTATGGTTGACCTGAAAGAAAACAATCCAGAACTCTACTCAAGTTTCAAAATCGGTCAGTTTGTTATAAGAAGAAGCGATTGGTACTGGGCTGGATTGTCACTGGATCTAGTCATTGAGCAAGCTCTAATGCACAGTTAGAAGGCAACAGGTGGATTAACTCTTGAACAGGGGATCACACAAACTCAGCATCTAATATGGGCTTTTTTTATGCCAATCTGTGCTGAAGTAAATGCCTCAATGCAAGGTCTGACTAGCCTAAGTTACTCAACAAGTGATCAACATGTCAAAATGCTCCAGTGGCAGATGAAGAGAGATACTGATGACACAGAGGCAGTCCTAGACTTTTTGCAAACCCTGATTCCATTCAGAGAACATGGAGGGCTCCTCAACATTGTTACTGGCGTAACTGCATCAGCTAATGTAGATGTGGACACTGCAAAAGAAGTTGGAGCCTGAATTCTAGACGAAATGACTGGGAAGGCAGCTGATTCATTTTTGTTCCAGAAGAAAGACAAGGCTGTTACAATGGCATCCAAATCAACTGTTAACATTGATGGTGAACTGGTTCATGCAGATCAAGGGCTTCTCTTCCAGCACTTAGCTACAGTGGCAAACCAGGAAGAATTCGATCTTCAAGACCTTTTGTCATATGAGCTTTGTATGTATCCCCATCCCTTTTGGATCCTATGAAGTTCTGCGTCCTGCTGACAGACCATCTCTGTGAAACGCAATTTGAAAGGCGTCAGGGGACCATTTGGATGAGCGCTTAGACTTGTGCCACTATGTCCCAGTAATGACAGAGAAGAAACCAGCTCCCCAAAGTCTTCTTCAAATTATCCACTGCAAATGCAAATCAGGTTGCAATACAGCCAGATGCACTTGCAGTAAGAATGGCATGCCCTGCACACTTGCCTGCAGAGAGTGCATGGGAGCAAGCTGTAATAACTCTGAATCAACATCTCTAGAAGAAGAAGAATTTTAGTTTTTTGCAATAATGGTGGTTGTGCTCTTTTGTAGTGCTCATTAATGAAATGATGATTCTCAATATAATACAATCTAAAAATAATGATTATCAAAACTGTGATTTATATATAGACGTGTTAATGTTTTTGTTTTCCAACTGTAAAAGAAGCCAATAATAAGAATGATTTTTCAAGTTTCTATGTGTCTATGCCTATAGTTTCCCTTTTTCTGCAGTCTGGTCTTCACGCAGTTGATTCTCATCAGTTAACCAGGTTTCCAACAATTAGCAAAGCAACAAAGAGTGGGGTACTTCTCTGCTCCTTTAAATTGTCATTCAAAATTTTTCTGTGTTGCTGTTTGAAGTATTTCAGGCTTCCATTGATCTGATCTTTCTAACACTTTGGAAGAAAAGCTATTTCCTTTATTTTTGCGATGGAGTTATTAAAATCTTATTTATAGTTTAATATAAGTAACAGACATGTTACAATAAAAGTAACATCATTTTCGGTTTCAGCAAGTTGATTTATACAAGAATCTAGTCTCCAAACATACCAAAATAACAAGAATCAAAAAAAGGATTTTTCACCCCTTCCACCCCCTTTAAGCAGCCCCAGAGGGTTTTCCCGGTGGACAATTTTGGATAAGTTGTTCAGCGGTTTTTTGAACATTTTAGTGTAAAAATAGCTTCCTAAAAGTCAAAAATGTAAATATCTAATTTTTCGCCCCCTTCCTCCCCCTTTAAGCAGCCCCATAAGGTTTTCCCAGCAGGAGATTTTAGCGGATTTCGGATATGTTGTTCAGTGATTTTTTTTTAACATTTTAGCATAAAAAAAAAGCTTCCTAAATGTCAAAATGTAAATACCTAATTTTTCTCCCCCTTCCACCCAATTTCAGCAGCACCAGAAGGTTTTTCCAACAGGCGATTTTAGCAGATTTTGGATATGTTGTTCAGCAATTTTTTCTGAACATTTTGGTGTAAAAAAAACCTTTTGTTGCAATTTTGTCCGGGTCAACCCACTGTTTTCCATACTTTTACTAGCTCAAAACTACCACAAATTTGCATCAATAAATAAATAATACCCAAAACAAACAGAAATTACAATAAATAACCAAGTCAAACTCAAAACAAGCAGAAATTAACATAAGTTGGGTGCAAAACCCCTATGCCTTCCCAAGGCCAGAACAAAATTTGTATTTGAAAAAATACAAATGAATGTGCATTGTCAGTTTAATATACATATACTGATATTTAGTAATCAAAATGTTAAAATTATTTGATTTATTAAAGTTATAAAAGTAAAAACATTTATATTTTTTCAGTAAAGTGCAAATTTTGTTCTGGCCTTGGGCCAGAACAATATAATAAATGACTTTTATATTTGGAAAGAGCATAAAAGAAAGGCATTGAGTGGTATGTTTAGTTTATTCATAAGTCACTAATATGAATAACAAGAAATCTACCCAAAATAAAACTTGGGCTAATAACAATAATAACATTTATGATGCTACCAAGACATTTAAAAGAAAACCCTTCTCCCTAGGCACATTACATTCATAAGGTTTAAACTACTCCTTATAATACTTGACAAATAATCTATAGGCCTGTTTTTTAGCACTAAGATCTAACATCTAAGATCTTACATCTTTCTGTAAAGATTATCGTTTTTTAACTCATCTTTGTTCTAAGATCTTACAGCTTGCTAATGTTAGCAAAAAGTGTGAAGACCGCCACTGTTCTCCCATATAGAACAATGATGAGAGAACTTTGATGAACTACTTATCATTGTTCTCAGACCGCTGATAAGAGCAGAATGATGAAAGACGTTTGCACAAAAACGACCAAAGATGTAAGATCTTTGTTCAAAGATTTCACTTTTAAGTGTTTTCTGATGAAAGATGTAAGATCTTAGCACATTGATGAGTGAAAAAACGCCCCTTATATGTCTCAGCTAGGTCATTTTATAGTAAAATTCTACTCTAGCTACTTTTGGCTATCTTGGAATGGGGTTAGGTTAGAAAAACAAAACTTTCAGGGATGGGTCTACAGGCTAAAGTATGTCCCAGGAAGGTATTTTGAAGTACCTACCTCCATTCCTTCTCTCTCTAGAGGGTCCTGACCTTTTATGACCTTTAAAAAACTGTGAGTTACAGAAGTGAAACCATGCAAAATAGATTATCTGCTTAAATATACAGCAAAATTGTTTTCAGCCTCACAACTTTGCTTAATCCCAATCTATAAGGTTTTAAAGATAGGCCTATGCAGATACATTTCCTAAATTTTGGAAATAAAACATTGATATGGCTTAAAATTATGCTCAAAAAACTGAAATTGCACTTTCAGAGCTAAAGCCAGAGAAAAAGAAACTGATAACTGAAAATTAAGATAAAATGTTGTTTTTTTCAAAATTTCAATGGGTAGCCTATAGAACTGTCATGTAGGCACATTCCAGGACCCTCTAGAGGGAGAAGGAGCAGAGGCAGGTACTTCAAAATACCTTCTCATGACATACTTTGGTAAATTTCTACCAAATCATATTATTGACTTATGCATAAAGTGAATATACCACTGGATGCCCTTTTTTATGCTGATTATGAATATAGTAATCATTTCTATTGGAAATGAATTTCAGCCCCCCCCCCCTATATCCGCCAATTCAGGGTATATATTTCTACAACCTAACCTACCCTAACCCTGAATTGGCATATATAGGGGGGGGGGGGAGCTGAAATTCATTCCCAATAGAAATGATTATTATATTTGTAATCAGCATAAAAAAGGCATCAAATGGTGTATTCACTTTATTTCTAACTCAATAATATGATTTGGTAGAAATTTACCCATACTTTAGCCTGTAGACCCATTCCTGAAAGTTTCATTTTCCTAACCTAACCCCATTCCAAGATAGCCAAAAGTAGCTAGAGTAGAATTTTACCCATTTTACTATCCAAAAGGCTTAAGTAACGAAAAACTCATAAAGCCCAATAGCCTGATTTAAAACATTCACCTGCTGTTTTGCAATATTAGCCAATCATTTCTTGAAAATACCATGCCAACTGTTTCCCCTACGTGATATATTGTTCTCAATACACCACTGTTGTGCACTTTTCAATGCTTTTTGCATCATAGACTGTAAATGATGGAGCGTTTTCATTGTTGTTGCTAGAGCAATAGGCCTATCATCAGCATAGCCTAGGCTATATATATTTTTTACAACCAAGGACAGTTTACACAGCCAAATCAGTAATCACTACGATAAAATAGTAAACATTATAGGGAAACAAATACTTAATGTATTGACGATGTTGATGGTTAATTAACCGTCCTCTCTTGCCTCGTGATGTAAGAACGAACTTTATGGATTATCAGCACGAGTATGGAATTTAAATAAAGTCAGTTCTCAGCAAAACTAGATGTCTCTAGGCAAAAAACAAAATGGTCCAAAAGCAAGACAATGACTATATCTCGAATTACGTTGACAAAGACTACATTATTAAACCTCCAAAGTTAAAAAGCATGTTTAATTTAAAGCCAAAAGATAGTATTTAATTTCTACAAGAAGACGAAAAAGGTAATCCCTTTAGTCCTAATATTTTTGGTGAAAATGTTACATTTTTGTAAAGCGTCACCGATTCCTATAATGTTGGGGATCTAGTTCTTTTGAATGAAGATAAAAAAAAAGATATTTTTCAAAATTTAGAGTGAGGCATTTATTTATTTTTTTGATAAAAATGTCAAAAAGAGTAGTTTTAAAATCTGGGAGGCGGAGTACTGGGCCCTTCCTTAATCTTTTTCCCAATCAGGACCACTGATTTCTGAGAAAACATTAACTAAAAACAAGAATAGTCTTACTAACCAAGAAGAAATTTATAAGTAATGTGCTTTGTGTGAACATAAAAGAGTCGATCAAAGCCTGAAAAAGGACCGCCCTTTTAAGAACTACCTTCCTAAGTAGTTGGAGATTCCGTTAAACTTGTTCCCAATTAATGACTCTGAAGTCTTCGGAATCAAATGTGGTATGCATAGATCTGATGCCGACTCTGATATTTTATCAAGTAGAGCCACCACCAGCTCTTGTTTAATTGGTCGGTATTTAAAAAAGACAGGTTTCCGAGTGTTTCAAATTTGGAATAGTTATCCCCACGCACAAGGGTAGGAATAGTTGTGACATAGATTTTTCTATTTGCTTATGTGATACTGTAAAAAAGTTTTTTGGAGAGGCTCTATCAGTACCTGAAAGATGAAAGAATCCCTACTCGTATAAGATCTAGGTTCCATAAATGCACTACTAATCATCTGTAAAATCTAAGCGTAGGAAAGTTTTATCTTCCTTTTTTCCTGGTTTCTTATTCCAAAGGTAACTAAGTTCACTTCCCCATTATCAAAGTCGTATGCATAGCCTCCAAAATCGTCTTTCGAGCTTCGTAGTCTCCATATTTCAAAAGCTCATTAGCAAGCTGTCTACATCCGTGGCGTTATTATTGTGTCCATTGATTTTCATACTTCTGTATTTAATACGTTATTCTGCACTTCCATTTTATTAGTAATTTTTCTCATTATGTTCTACTGTATTTTATTAGACCCTATCAGGGTTAAATACATTCTCAAAATACTTCACTTATCTCTCCTTCAAACTCTTTAAATAGCTGATTGAAGACACCTCATCTCTTTTACACCTTAAAATCGTGTCTATTTCCCTTACTTTCCTTTTATTTCCTTGAGATCTCTCAATAAGATACTTCTAAAGCAAAATCATTCTTTCTTCTACCAAGCTTATGACCAGCCTTTATTTAGATCCCAAGGTGTTTTATGACAAGAATTGAGGTATAACACCCCCCCCCCCCCCCCTCTGTTCCAAAAAAGTAGGACCAGGTTTAAATCCCCAGCAGGCATAGCCAGAAGACTAGCGGTTACTTCTCATCTGGCTTGGTTGATATTTGGCCACATTTTTGGTAGATGTCCAGATGATATGAAGTGAGAGCCACTTTCACTCCCTCTACAGAGAGAAAATTGGGGTTGGACACCCAAGAACTCTGACAAAGACGCAAGCTTTTAGTTCCAAAAAATTTATTTTAGTTCAAATAAACTATTATCTTAGTTGTCGTTTAAAACCATAATTTAAGAACTTTATCCCCCATAATAGGTTGAAATGAGCATAATGTATTCACTGTAGTGGTTCATAATGCACTGGCAGTGATGGTGCTGTTCCACGGTGCTATATAAAATATTGTTTATCATAATGCTTGTTTTTCATAATTTTTCCACGGAAAGATAGGAGCTGCCATCCATCATCATCTACATTGCACGTTTATTCTAAATTTACTGCTCTAAATAAGGAAAACCTAGCAGTAAACGCTCCATATATTCTGATAAATTTTGGGTTTCTGATACCCCCTCCCTCCCCAAGCTCGATTATACAACACTTTATTTGTCATTATCACTGTATATGCTGTAACGATTTTGCATTACCGTAACGGTCTATAATATCTGTTGAATTCTTCTGTTCTGCATGTCAAATCGTTCACGGCAATTAACGATTAAGCAAAAAGTAAAAGTATAGTCGAGGTTTTCGCCCTTCTCTTGAAACATGAAAGATTACATTAGAATACCTAAAAGTAGATTTTCCATAGTTGAATTTCCCTCTTCTGAGTTTTATAAAATCAGGCTCTCTATAAATAGCCTACGAGCACGGCTTAACAGAACGTGCAAGTCATGATAAAACATAAAGGCAGAGGAAAAGCTTTCATTCTGGAATTATACAGGAGAGTAGAACTTTGAGCTAACATTCTTCAATCAAAACCAATGCTTTTTTATTACCTGTGTTCTCTAGAAAATTGCCTGCTTTTTACGAAGTTGTGAGTGAAAAAAGGCCTTTCTAACAAAGAAGAAGAGGTTAAAGATAGTTCTGGATCCATGGTGCAATCACCTCCCTCAACATTGACTTGGGTGCAGTTTGATTTTTTGCGGTTTAAACATGCATTTTTTACAAGTCTATCAGACACCAAGGGATGATCTTCTTCCCTGGATTATGTATAGTTTGCATTTTCCTGGGATAAGATGCTTATGCTGCTCTCAATCCTGCTGAAGTCTAAGGAGAATCTACTACGGGATGTTAAATTTGAAAGGTACAGCTCTGACCTTTCATGTTGGAGAAGCTGCAATTAATGCAAGTTGCAGTCTTATTTGAATAGCTGTTGTCACTAATGTGATATAAGTAAGATAAAACATCAGCAATAAATAAGGTAATGATGAAGGTAGCAGAAAACATTAAAGACGAAAAAAGAACAAAGTCCTGACACTAAAACTAACTAAAATGTTACAGCGTTGCCAAATATTAGTAAAATAAAAAAGACCGACTTTGACTCCGCAGATTAAAGGAGCTAGTCAATTGCCAGGTTTGGGCTTTTGAGTTTAGAGACGTTTTGTACCATTGATAATTTTTCTAGGCATAGTATTTTCTCACCACTGAATAATGGCATGAGGCACTGAAAATGACGTGGTACTATAAATGTTGCAACGCACGTTTTAGCTCCGATGCTTATTGATTCTGTAACCACTTTTAGTGTCTGGACTTTGTCTTTGTTTTGTGTTGATTATGGTTTTATTTTACTTATTTCAGATTAATTTTTGATGTAAAACCGAACATCGGCAGTTTGGCTGGCCCTATTTTTGAAATTAAATCTCATCGTATTTTAGATTTAAAAATCAGAGCCATTTTGACTGGTGGCGAATGCAAAGGAAAGAAAAAGAAACTCTGAGAAAATTTTAACGGGATGTTTGAGCACAGCTTACTCTTAAGGAATTTATTTATTTATTTATTTATTTATTGAAAAACCCGTCAAATCAACATACAACAAGACGGAGCACTTAAAAGAAAAAAAGAAAAAAAAAGAAAAAAAGAAGACACAAACTATAACAAACTGAACCAACAAAGAAAACGAATCACTGAATGAGCAGATGGGACCATTCGTGTAGATTTCGTCGTATTTTTCTATTATGCTTCACTATTCGTCTAGCGAAGGCGACGTCAGGGTCTGCGACTTTAAAATTTTCAATTACATGCGAATTCCTATACCACGGAGGTAGACGAAGCAAATGCTTCGCAAAACGAAAATACATCGCTCTGATTATATTCTGGTCAGTTTCAGTGAGAGGTTTCCAGAAGGGCGTGGCATATAAAATGTGAGGACGAGCGATAGCGTTATACAAGCTTGGTAGAAGCAGCCGGTTGAATCGGAGTTTGCACGATACAACTGAAGCGTAAGACGCTGAAATTCGTCGTTTAAACTGTTCGACGAGAAGTTTTCGGGTGTGACAGATAGACGAACCTATGGGTAAACCTAGATAAATGAGGTGATCCACTGGCTGGACAGAGCTAGAACCAAGGGCAATGGTAGGAACACAAAAATCAGTTTTCCAATTGAATAGGACGATTTCCGATTTTGAAGAGTTGAACTGAAGTCCAACTGTAAGATATTCGGCTTCAAGGATTTCGAAGATATCAATTGCCCGCTGAAGGGTTCGGCTAAGATTCAGGATGTCGTCCGCGTAACATACCAAAAACAAGTTAGCAGATGACAAAATCAGCGAAGATGGACATTTATCTTGTGCATCAAGGACATAGTTATTGAAAAGGTCAAGAGAGGTGACTGCTCCTTGACGCGCTCCTTTCTTGACTGAAACTAGTCAGGTGCGCGAAATGAGGGTCAAACCCTTGTCAGGAGGTAGCTTCAGTCGGATCCGTAATCTAGAATACAGATTCCTGTGACGACGAATGACAGCTAGATTTAACCCACGTTTACCGGCCTTCAAAAGCATCGCAGCATGGATTAGAGTCGAATGCACGTCTAATGTCGTGTCCTGCCAAAGAAAGGCTCTCTCCAGAAGATTCGGCATCTATCAAGACATTAGCAACGACTGTTAAGGCATCAGCACATCCAGTTTCTCGCTTGAAGCTGAACTGATGTGGAGGAGAGTAGCATACTTTTTCGATTTCCTGTATAAACAGTAACTTGAAGAGCTTGCACAGTGACGTAGCTACAGTTATCGGACGGAATTCTGTGCATTGAGTTTCAGATTTTCCTTTTTTAGAAAGGGGAGTCATATCTCCGATTCAGAAAGAGGCAGGAACAATTCCTAGAGAGAAAATCATCTGCATAAGCAGAAAGAGATGTGCCGCGAGAAGTTTGCCTCCATGTTTCAAGTGGATCGCACTGACTTCATCAATGCTCGATGAGCCTTTCCATTTGAGTCTATAGATGGCATCTTCAACAGAGCAGGTACTGACGATAAAATCTTCATTGGGATGAGAAGAAAGAAACTGATATAAGGCAGCCTCGTAAGATTGTTCGATGGAGGGGCCAGGAGCTGAGAACTCCGATTCGTAATGGGCATACCATTCATCTTCAGGGATGTCGGCTGGAGATCGTGAAGAAGAATTTTTTGCAGAACGAGAGACAAACTTAGTTTCAGCTTTCCTAGATTTTGAAGGGGCATATGACAATATGAACCACCAAATCCTTTTAAACAAACTTGCAAACCTCGGACTACCCCCCAAGCTAGTATCTTTTATGAAATCTTTCATAGAAGTGCGAAGTTTCATTGTTTGTGTTGGTTCAGCCTCTTCACCCCAAAAGACAATAACCAAAGGCCTACCTCAGGGAGCAGTCACTTTTCCAATTTGAAAAATTCTCTCAACATTCAGGTTTACCCATTGCACCTAACAAGTCAAAAATAATCCAATTTCACCGAAAGCGGAACCATGTTAATGCAAAACTAACTCTAAATGGAACAACTATTCCAGAACATAATCATATTAATTACCTAGGTCTCATGCTTGACCAAAAACTTAATTTCCACCTCCACATTTCAAACACAATAAAAAATGCTATAGAAAAACAAATATACTAAAAAGACTTCTTTCCACACCCTGGGGATGTAAGGAGAAAACCTTACTCCAGTTTTACATATCACATATAAGACCCATATTGACTATGGGCTCATCGTCTATGGTGCATGTGCAAAGACCCTTATCCAAAAAATTGAAACAACACAAAATGATATAATACATCTCATATTTGGTCTTAGGAAACCCACAAGCACCAAGTTTCTGCTTATAGAGAGTTGATTAACAACAATAAGGGAGAGACGTAGCTTTCTTTTGACAAAACATCTTACAAAAATTGAATCAAATAGCTCACACACCCTACATAATTGGTTAAGAAATCCAGCCATGTATAGAGGCATTGCAGATGAGTATGCCAATATTCAGAAGAAGTTCCCTGTACCAGCAAAGTCTATTACACCTACTTTCCCCCAATCCCCTCCATGGAATTGGTCAATTCCCGTAATAAATGCTGATTTCTCAAAGTGGAATAAAGATTTAACCCCCATTGCTTTTGTCCAGAAAAAATTTGCTGAACTTAATACAATTACTTGTAAAAACCACTTCCAAATATTTGTTGATGGGTCAAAAATGAATGAAAAGGTAGCAAGTGATGCTTTCCTTCCTCACCTGAGAATTGCAATGGGCGAGAGATTATATAATAATGTATCTATAATGTCTGCTGAGTTAAATGCCATAATCATGGCATTGGAACACCTTAAGGAAAACCAACCTTTGATTACAAATTCAAATAAGATTATAGTGTATTCCGACTCTTTATCAAGCCTTGAGTTGCTGGCCTCAGCTCCTCAGCATAAGTTAGACATTGACACTTATCATTGTCTCAGTATTATAGATAATCTTGCTTCAAGTGGCATAAGAACTTATTTTCAGTATATTCCTAGCCACTCTGGCATAAGTGGTAATCATCAGGTTGATGATATAGCAAAAAATGGTATAAAAATTGGCCAGCCAAGTGGGAGACCAATCCCGATTAGAGATATTTACCGATGGAGACTATCAGATATTAATTTTAATAAGAATAATCCTATCCTTTCCCCCTTTCCCAATAAGAATTTTTCTAAAATTATCATAGAATTCGTTCTGGAACAAATGGACTAAATTTTCTTGCATTCTCGTATAAGTTTTCTAATTCAAGTGGTTCAATTCCCCTGTCCCCTCTTTGCAGGTATTGTAATATGAATAATGAAACAATTGACCATTGCCTATTTGAATGTAACATGCTGACGTCTGCACAACATACCTTGCTTTGTAAACTGTTAAAATGCTTCAAACACCACAAAATCTCACTATCAGCCAAGAGCCTAGCCAACTATACCTGCAAACAAAGCACAGAAATTGACATCTATCATCTCATAATTGAACTCCTAGAGTCGAAAGATCTACTGAAAGATATCTGAAAATATCTAATAAATATGAGGCAATCAAGCCAGTAGCTCTGTAGCCCACAGAGTGAAGCAAAAGGAAAAGGGCTTAATAGTATTACTGAAAAGCCCGCCTGCTGTTAAATAGAAGAGAGAGAAAAGACAAATTTAAAGATCATATTTCTATCTTGTTTGGCACGGGCAGAACAATGATTGACTAGATTTTTCCGATGCCGAGTCAGGGCCTTAGAAAACTTTCGCTTCGTGAAAATCTGTATGCTTTTCACAAGACCCATATTTGGACGTCCACACTCTTTCCATACTGAAAACCAAAAGTTTGCTTGACTATATGAAATGACGAGATCTGGATTTGACGACCACCCGGGAATGATTCCTTTACGAAATCGTTGCAAAGGAACCGCTTGTTTTTCTGCAAAGCGGAGAGCATGGCAGATTTCTGCGCAATATATATCTAGACAAATCGAAACCTCTTTTTGAGGTAACTGGAGTGACTTCTGAAGGAGATGAAATGGGACGCTGATTTTATTCAGGACTGAATCTACCGACTCGATGAATAAGGCTTGATCAATTTTCAACCAGTTACGACGGTGTCGAGGTGCTGAAGGAAAAAGAGGTGTGGTTTGGTGACCAGAAGATGGCATACCGACAGAGCAAGTTATGGGAAGATGATCAGACAACTGATAATCAAACACAACCTTTACTATATCCGCTCGCAGATCTGACGATAACGCAGATCTGAGAACGTGGTCCGGGTTGGAAGTTCGCGAGGACGTGTGAACATACGTAAAATCGGACGATTTATCTAAAACACACAAGAAAACCCTAAATAAGCCCCTAACTAGT
>CM051256.1:67530886-67645886 GCA_027921565.1 Artemia sinica
CAAATAATCTGGAAATGACAAGAAGAGAATTAAAAAAAACTTTTAACCCACCTCCTTTCACGCCCCCTCAGGTAATAGAAAAAGAAACGATTTCAAACTCTGTCAACTTTTTTGTTCAATGTACTGAACAACCAGATCAATAGGGTTTCAGAAGATATAAGGAGAATGTTAATTACGCTGCAGAAACAAAACAAAAGGAGCCAAACTATACTTTGGCCAGAAAGAAAAAAGCTTAATCAGTATTGTAGGGGAAATCTCAGAGTACATTTTCGGTACGGTATCTGAGACAACGTGGAAGGAAGCAAAAAAACTAATTGGAAAAGTCGAAGTAACAAATCAAAATCTTCAACAATTGGTAGACAAACAACTGACAATCTTAAAACATCACGAAATAAGGATATCAAAGATCGAAGAAAAAGTTAATCAGACGATCAATGAGCTTTCCATTTTTAAACAGGAGGTCACCACTGCAGTACTAATAACTCTAAAACGAATAATAGGAAATCAAAGTGAAATCATAGAAGATATAAATCTTCAGATGGCTCTACAGTTATTATCTAGTGCCATCATGGAAATATCCCATGAATTTAATCAATTCGAGTTAGAGTTTCTAACCCTTGTGACAAAAAATTTACCAGCACGACTTCTAAACCCAGGTAAATTAATAAAAGTACTCAAAACCATAGAAAGCCATTTGCCTTATCAATTCAGACTAGGACTAGAACCAAAATTCGAGAATATCCTATACTTATATAGCATGGCGGGAAAACTATTTACAAATTAAGCAAAGGGAATTATGGATATTTTTAAAAGTACCCCTAGTTAAAAATGAAGAATATGCACTGTTCTAAATAAATACTTTCCCTACAAAATTGACGAACACCATAAGCTGGGTTATGATAAATAATTTGCCACCATTTATAGCCCTTTCCAACTTAAAATATAGGATACCAGAGCAACAAGAAATAATTAAATGTCAAAATGATAAGCTATCCTTTGCAACTTAGGGACTATATCACATCTACTCGCAAGAAAAGTCTGTGCTATTCAACTTTGGGAAGAGATGGAACCCTCAAGTCCCCTACCAAAAGAATGCGATGTTGATATAGTGAAAGAAGTTAACCTTGAACTATGGAAAAAAATAAGTGAAAGTACAAAAGATGATAAAGAAATTAACTGATATCTCCATATCTCCATATATATATATATATATATATATATAATATATATATATATATATATATATATATATATATATATATATATATATATTATATATATATATATATATATATATATATATATATATATATATATATATATCTATATAATATATATATATATATATATATATATATATATATATATATATATATATATATATATATATATATATATATATATAGATATTCATATATATTTATATGAAGATAGTAGACTATAGACATTTTCTTTATGAAAGACTTGCAATAATATGACTTTAGTAGAGATGCCTCAGGAGGTCCGACCCCTCACCCCTGCTGCCACCTACAACTTTTTTTACATAATTTATGTCTGTTTGTTATCAGTGAGAATGAAAAAACAGGAATTTTGTCACATTGATGTCTGTTTTCTTGGATGGTTATGTGTGTTGGTCGATTTATTTGATGTTTTTCATGGATGTTTTCATAGTTTTTGTCAGTGAGAATTGAAAAACAGGAATTTTGTCACATTTATGGATGTTTTTACGGTTTTTGTCAGTGAGAATTTGAAAAAAACAGGAATTTTGTCACATTTATGGATGTTTTTATGGTTTTTGTCAGTGAGAATTTGAAAAACAGGAACTTTCTCACATTTATGTCTGTTTGTTGTCAGTGAGAATTTGAAAAACAGGAACTTTCTCACTTTTATGTCTGTTTTTATGGTTTTGTCAGTGAGAATTTGAAAAACAGGAACTTTCTCACATTTATGTCTGTTTGTTGTCAGTGAGAATTTGAAAAACAGGAACTTTCTCACTTTTATGTCTGTTTTTATGGTTTTTGTCAGTGAGAATTTGAAAAACAGGAACTTTCTCACTTTTATGTCTGTTTTTATGGTTTTTGTCAGTAAGAATTTGAAAAACTGGAACTTTCTCACTTTCATGGATTATTGAGTCATTAATCAAATTGTTTCCGGGCAAGGTTAATTAATGTCTGACAGATGACGTCAAGTTAATTAATGTCTTTGATTTATTTTCAAAGAGAATGTTTCCGGGGCAAAGTTTAGATCACACATGACAGATGATGTCATGATTGATTGATTGACATGGAAGGGGAATTAATTTGTTGTTTCTAAAGAGAATTGACTCACGAAAGGGGAATTAATTTGTTGTTTCTAAAGAGAACTGTCTCCGAGCGAATGTTTAGATCTTAGCGATGAATTGTTTTAGCGCGGGAATCAGGTTTCCAAATAATTTGAAATGCGTCAGCGCAGAGATGCCAAAACAAAAGGAACACGCTGAAATTACGTTTAGGGATTATTTGGGCGAAACCGTTTTAGCCATTTTAGGGAATTATTTCGGCGAAACAGTTAGAGACATTTTAAAAGATGATTTAAAAGATGATTTTAGAAGAGAATTTGAGGGTAAAACTCTGTGGTCGTTATAATACACAAGTTGTATTTTAACAGTGCCGTGAGGTCCCCTACCCCAACCCCAAAGGGTTCCGATCCCCGTACCCCAACCCCAAAGGGTTCCGATCCCCCTACCCTAACCCCAAAGGGTTCCGATCCCCCTACCCCAACCCCAAAGGGTTCCAATCCCCCTACCTCAACCCCGAAGGAAGCCCCCGGTCCTCAAGGGTCCCCCCAAGCCCCCAAAGGGCCCAAAGACCCCCCAAGGCTCTCCCCGGGCCCCCAAAGACCCTCCCCCGGTGCCCAAAGGTCCACCGAGCTCCCAAAGGACCAATAGGCGCTCAAGGCCCCCCCCAGACCCAAAAGGCCCTGCCCGGGCCCCCCAAAGGCCCTCCCCGGTCCCCAAAGGTCCACCGGGCTCCCAAAGGACCATTCGGCCCTCAAGGGCCCCCCAGACCTCCAAAGGCCCTCCCCCGGTCCCCAAAGGTCCCCCGGACCCTCAAAGGCCCTCCCCCGATCCTTAAAGGCCCCCAGGCTCCCAAAGAGCCCCCGAACCCCCAAAGGCCATCCCCCGGTCCCCAAAGGTCCACCGGGCTCCCAAAAGACCATTCGGCTCTCAAGGTCCCCCAGACCCCCAAAGGCCCTCCCCAGGCCCCAAAGGCCCTCCCCCGGTCCCTAAAGGTCCCCCGGGCTCCCAAAGGACTACCCGGCCCTCAAGGGCCCCCGGATCCCCAAACGCCCTCCCCGGGCCCCCCAAAGAGTCCCCTCTCCATTTTTTAATACTTTTTTATGGCTTTATTATATCTTTTCAGAACAAGTTCCTTTCCTAATGTCCCTTCTAAACCCATTTTCCAACTTGAAGTACTTATCTTTTTCACCCGCAACTACACTTTACAGCTTTTTGGATACCTCAACACCAAGAAATACTTTTCAAGGACCATTTCAGAGCAAGTTACTTACTTAATGTCCCTCCTAAACCCATTTTCCAACTTGAAGTACTTATCTTTTTCACCACGACTATACTTTACAGCTTTTTGGTTACCTCAACACCAAGAAATACTTTTCAAAGACCATTTCAGAGCAAGTTACTTTCTTAATGTCCCTCCTAAACCCATTTTCCAACTTAAAGTACTTATCTTTTTCACCACGACTATACTTTACAGCTTTTTGGTTACCTCAACACCAAGAAATATTTTTCAAAAGTCATTTCAGAACAAGTTACTTTCTTAATGTCCCTCCTAAACCCATTTTGAAACTTTAAGTACTTATCTTTTTCACTCACAACAATACTTTACAGCTTTTGGATACCCCAACACAAATAAATACATTTCAAAGACCATTTCAGAGCAAGTTACTTTCTTAATGACCATCCTAAACCCATTTTCCAACTTGAAGTACTTATCTTTTTCACCCTCAACTATACCCTACAGCTTTTTGGATACCTCAACATCAAGAAATACTTTTCAAAGACCATTTCAGAGCAAGTTACTTTCTTAATGTCAATCCTAAATCCATTTTCCAACTTGAAGTACTTATCTTTTTCACTCACAACTATACTTTACAGCTTTTTGGATACCTCAACACCAAGAAATACTTTTCAAAGACCATTTCAGAGCAAGTTACTTTCTTAATGTCCATCCTAAACCCATTTTCCAACTTGAAGTACTTATCTTTTTCACCCACAACTACACTTTACAGCTTTTTGGATACCTCAACACCAAGAAATACTTTTCAAGGACCATTTCAGAGCAAGTTACTTTCTTAATGTCACTCCTAAATCCATTTTCCAACTTGAAGCACTTATCTTTTTCACCACGACTATACTTTACAGCTTTTTGGATACCTCAACACCAAGAAATACTTTTCAAAGACCATTTCAGAGCAAGTTACTTTCTTAATGTCCATCCTAAACCCATTTTCCAACTTGAAGTACTTATCCTTTTCACCCACAACTTTACTTTACAGCTTTTTGGATACTTCAACACCAAGAAATACTTTTCAAAAGTCATTTCAGAACAAGTTGCTTTCCTAATGTCCCTTCTAAACCCATTTTCCAACTTGAAGTACTTATCTTTTTCACCCGCAACTATACTTTACAGCTTTTTGGTTACCTCAACACAAAGAAATACTTTTCAAAGATCATTTCAGAGCAAGTTACTTTCTTAATGTCCCTCCTAAACCCATTTTCCAACTTGAAGTACTTATCTTTTTCACCCGAAACTATACTTTACAGCTCTTTGGATACCTCAAAACCAAGAAATACTTTTCAAAGATCATTTCAGAGCAAGTTACCTTCTTAATGTCCCTCCTAAACCCATTTTCCAACTTGAAGTACTTATCTTTTTCACCCTCAACTATACTTTACAGCTTTTTGGATACCTCAACACCAAGAAATACTTTTCAAAGACCATTTCAGAGCAAGTTACTTTCTTAATGTCACTCCTAAACCATTTTCCAACTTGAAGTACTTATCTTTTTCACCCACAACTATACTTTACAGCTTTTTGGATACCTCAACATCAAGAAATACTTTTCAAAGACCATTTCAGAGCAAGTTACTTTCTTAATGTCCCTCCTAAACCCATTTTCTAACTTGAAGTACTTATCTTTTCACCCAAAACTATACTTTACAGCTATTTGGTTACCTCAACACCAAGAAATACTTTTCAAAGACCATTTCAGAGCAAGTTACTTTCTTAATGTCCCTCCTAAACCCATTTTGCAACTTGAAGTACTTATCTTTTTCACCCACAACTTTACTTTACAGCTTTTTGGTTA
Source organism: Artemia sinica (assembly GCA_027921565.1). NCBI lineage: Eukaryota > Metazoa > Arthropoda > Branchiopoda > Anostraca > Artemiidae > Artemia > Artemia sinica. Next base: position 67,536,254 of record CM051256.1, read on the forward strand.
CCTCAACACCAAGAAATACTTTTCAAAGACCATTTCAGAGCAAGTTACTTTCTTAATGTCCCTCCTAAACCCATTTTGCAACTTGAAGTACTTACCTTTTTCACCAACAACTATACTTTACAGCTTTTTGGTTACCTCAAAACCAAGAAATACTTTTCAAAGACCATTTCAGAGCAAGTTACTTTCTTAATGTCCCTCCTAAACCCATTTTCTAACTTGAAGTACTTATCTTTTTCACCCGAAACAATACTTTACAGATTTGGATACCTCAACACCAAGAAATATTTTTCAAAAGTCATTTCAGAGCAAGTTACTTTCTTAATGTCCCTCCTAAACCCATTTTGCAACTTGAAGTACTTATCTTTTTCACCCTCAACTACACTCTACAGCTTTTTGGATACCTCAACATCAAGAAATACTTTTCAAAGACCATTTCAGAGCAAGTTACTTTCTTAATGTCACTCCTAAATCCATTTTCCAACTTGAAGTACTTATCTTTTCACTCACAACTATACTCTACAGCTTTTTGGATACCTCAACATCAAGAAATACTTTTCAAAGACCATTTCAGAGCAAGTTACTTTCTTAATGTCTCTCCTAAACCCATTTTCCAACTTGAAGTACTTATCTTTTTCACCACAACTAGACCATACAGCTTTTTGGATACCTCAACACAAAGAAATACATTTCAAAGACCATTTCAGAGCAAGCTACTTTCTTAATGACCATCCTAAACCCATTTTCCAACTTGAAGTACTTATCTTTTTCACCCTCAACTACACTCTACAGCTTTTTGGATACCTCAACATCAAGAAATACTTTTCAAAGACCATTTCAGAGCAAGTTACTTTCTTAATGTCACTCCTAAATCCACTTTTCCAACTTGAAGTACTTATCTTTTTCACTCACAACTATACTTTACAGCTTTTTGGATACCTCAACACCAATAAATACTTTTCAAAGACCCTTTCAGAGCAAGTTACTTTCTTAATGTCTCTCCTAAACCCATTTTCCAACTTGAAGTACTTATCTTTTTCACCACAACTAGACCATACAGCTTTTTGGATACCTCAACACCAAGAAATACTTTTCAAAGACCATTTCAGAGCAAGTTACTTTCTTAATGTCCATCCTAAACCCATTTTCCGACTTGAAGTACTTATTTTTTTCATCCACAACTGTACTTTACAGCATTTTGGTTACCTCAACACTAAGAAATACTTTTCAAAGACCATTTCAGAGCAAGTTACTTTCTTAATGTCCCTCCTAAACCCATTTTGCAACTTGAAGTACTTATCTTTTTCACCCACTTTCGCAATGAAAAAGAAATTAGTTTTTAATCAATTCTATTTTTCCAAATAATATAAAAATTTTCCACTTCGGTTCAGATTTTTCTCAAAGGGATGAAAAAATTTAAAATAATGTTCCAAATTTTCTCAACGAAGTGAAGAAAAGTTTATGATCTCTTCTGAATTTTACCAAAGAACACGCTCCAATTCTAATTTCTCCAGAGAAAACAAAAATCTTCCACTTCAGTTCTTTATTTCACAAAGACATAAAGAAATTTAAAGTTCAATTCTAATTTTTCGGTGGAAGATAGAAAAAGTAATACCATACATGTGAATATTTTCATGGAAGATGAAAAGTTCTTGTTCAATTTAAAATTTTCTCAAGGAAGTGAAGAAAAGTTCAAGTTCTCTTCTGAACTTTACCAAAGGACACACTTCAATGCTAATTTCTCCAGAGAAAACAAAAATCTTCCACTTAAGTTCTTTATTTCACTTAGACATAAAGAAATTTAAAGTTCAATTCTAATTTTTCGATGGAAGATGGAAAAAGTAATACCATACTTGTGAATATTTTCACGGAAAATAAAAAGTTCTAGTTCAATTTTAAATTTTCTCAATGAAGTGAAGAAAAATTCAAGTTCTCTACTGAATTTTACCAAAGAACACAATACAATTCTGATTTTTCCAGAGAAAATAAAAATCTTCCACTTAAGTTCTTTATTTCACAATGACATAAAGAAATTTAAAGTTCAATTCTAAATTTTTCGGTGGAAGATAGAAAAAGTAATACCATACTTGTGAATATTTTCCCGGAAGATAAAAAGTTCTAGTTCAATTTACAATTTCCTCAACGAAGTGAAGAAAAGTTCAAGTTCTCTTCTGAATTTTACTAAAGAACACAATTCAATTCTAATTTCACCAGAGAAAATAAAAATCTTCCACTTAAGTTCTTTATTTCACAATGACATAAAGAAATTTAAAGTTCATTTCTAAATTTTTCGGTGGAAGATAGAAAAAGTAATACCATTCTTGTGAATATTTTCATGGAAGATGAAAAGTTCTAGTTCAATTTAAAATTTTCTCAACGAAGTGAAGAAAAGTTCAAGTTCTCTTCTGAACTTTACCAAAGAACACAATTCAATTCTAATTTCTCCAGAGAAAAAAAAATCTTCCACTTCATTTCTTTATTTCACAAAGACATAAAGAAATTTAAAGTTCAATTCTAATTTTTGGTGGAAGATAGAAAAAGTAATACCATACTTGTGAATATTTTCCCGGAAGATAAAAAGTTCTAGTTCAATTTACAATTTCCTCAACGAAGTGAAGAAAAGTTCAAGTTCTCTTCTGAATTCTACTAAAAAACACAATTCAATTCTAATTTTTCCAGAGGAAACAAAAATCTTCCACTTAAGTTCTTTATTTCACAAAGACATAAAGAAATTTAAAGTTCAATTCTAAATTTTTCGGTGGAAGATAGAAAAAGTAATACTATACTTGTGAATATTTTCCCGGAAGATAAAAAGTTCTAGTTCAATTTAAAATTTCCTCAACGAAGTGAAGAAAAGTTCAAGTTCTCATCTGAATTTTACTAAAGAACACAATTCAATTCTAATTTCACCAGAGAAAATAAAAATCTTCCACTTCAGCTCTTTATTTCACAAGGACATAAAGAAATTTAAAGTTCAATTCTAAATTTTTCCACGGAAGATAGAAAAAGTAATACCATACTTGTGAATATTTTCACCCAAGATAAAAAGTTCTAGTTCAATTAAAATTTTCTTAACATAGTGAAGAAAAGTTCAAGTTCTCTTCTGAACTTTACCAAAGAACACACTTCAATGCTAATTTCTCCAGAGAAAACAAAAATCTTCCACTTAAGTTCTTTATTTCACAAAGACATAAAGAAATTTAAAGTTCAATTCTAATTTTTCGATGGAAGATGGAAAAAGTAATACCATACTTGTGAATATTTTCACGGAAAATAAAAAGTTCTAGTTCAATTTTAAATTTTCTCAATGAAGTGAAGAAAAATTAAAGTTCTCTACTGAATTTTACCAAAGAACACAATACAATTCTAATTTCTCCAGAGAAAATAAAAATCTTCCACTTAAGTTCTTTATTTCACAATGACATAAAGAAATTTAAAGTTCAATTCTAAATTTTTCGGTGGAAGATAGAAAAAGTAATACCATACTTGTGAATATTTTCAAGGAAGATAAAAAGTTCTAGTTCAATTTACAATTTCCTCAACGAAGTGAAGAAAAGTTCAAGTTCTCTTCTGAATTTTACTAAAGAACACAATTCAATTCTAATTTCACCAGAGAAAATAAAAATCTTCCACTTAAGTTCTTTATTTCACAATGAGATAAAGAAATTTAAAGCTCATTTCTAAATTTTTCGGTGGAAGATAGAAAAAGTAATACCATTCTTGTGAATATTTTCATGGAAGATGAAAAGTTCTAGTTCAATTTAAAATTTTCTCAACGAAGTGAAGAAAAGTTCAAGTTCTCTTCTGAACTTTACCAAAGAACACAATTCAATTCTAATTTCTCCAGAGAAAATAAAAATCTTCCACTTCAGTTCTTTATTTCACAAAGACATAAAGAAATTTAAAGTTCAATTCTAATTTTTGGTGGAAGATAGAAAAAGTAATACCAAACTTGTGAATATTTTCCCGGAAGATAAAAAGTTCTAGTTCAATTTAAAATTTCCTCAACGAAGTGAAGAAAAGTTCAAGTTCTCTTCTGAATTTTACTAAAGAACACAATTCAATTCTAATTTCTCCAGAGAAAACAAAAATCTTCCACTTAAGTTCTTTATTTCACAAAGACATAAAGAAATTTAAAGTTCAATTCTAAATTTTTCGGTGGAAGATAGAAAAAGTAATACTATACTTGTGAATATTTTCCCGGAAGATAAAAAGTTCTAGTTCAATTTAAAATTTCGTCAACGAAGTGAAGAAAAGTTCAAGTTCTCATCTGAATTTTACTAAAGAACACAATTCAATTCTAATTTCACCAGAGAAAATAAAAATCTTCCACTTCAGCTCTTTATTTCACAAGGACATAAAGAAATTTAAAGTTCAATTCTAAATTTTTCCGTGGAAGATAGAAAAAGTAATACCATACTTGTGAATATTTTCACCGAAGATAAAAAGTTCTAGTTCAATTAAAATTTTCTCAACATAGTGAAGAAAAGTTCAAGTTCTCTTCTGAACTTTACCAAAGAACACACTTCAATTCTAATTTCTTCAGAGAAAATAAAAATATTCCACTTCAGTTTTAAGTTCCCCAAAGAAATAAAGAAATTTAAAGTTCTATTCTAAATTTTTAGATGAAAGATAGAAAAAGTAATACTATGATTGTGATTATTTTCCATGAAGATCAAAAGTTTCACTTTATTTATAATTTTTCTTAAATTTGGTTCTGATTTTTCTCAAAGAGATGAAAAATTTAAAGTTCTGTTCCAAATTTTTCATAGAAGATAGAAAAAGTTATACATTGATTGTGAATATTCAACATGAAGATAAGGTGCTCCACTTTAATTCTGAGTTTTCTCGAAGAAGTGCAAAATGTTCAAGTTCTCTTCTGAATTTTCTTAAAGAAGTGAAAAAAGTTAGCTCAATTCTGAATTTTACCAATGAAAATGAAAAAACCTTCCACTTCAGTTCATAATTCCTCAAAGACATAAAATTTAAAGTTCAGTTCTAAATTTTTCTGTAGAAGATAGGAAAAGTTATACTATGGTTGTGATTATTTTCTAGTGAAGATAAAAAGTCACACTTTAATTCTAATTTTCTTAAATTCAGTTCCGATTTTTTGCAAAGAGACGAAAAATTTAAATTTCTGTTCCAAATTTTTCATAGAAGATAGAAAAAGTTATACATTGATTTTGAATATTAGACATGAAGATAAGGTGCATCACTTTAATTCTGAGTTTTCTCGAAGAAGTGCAAAATGTTCAAGTTCTCTTCTGAATTTTCTTAAAGAAGTGAAAAAAGTTCGCTCAATTCTGAATTTTACCAATGAAAATGAAAAAGCTTCCACTTCAGTTCTTAATTTCTCAAAGACATAAAAAATTCAAAGTTCTCTTCTAATTTTTCCAAGAAAATAAAAAGGTTCCACTTCACTTCTGGTTTTTTCTCAAAGAGATGAAAAATTTAAATTTCTATTCTAATTTTAAATTAAATTTTATCTCCTTTGTCTTATGGATTTACCCCTCAAATTTTTAAATTAGAAAATGAGTGACTCGTTCTATTATTAAAGACAATCGTTCAAACTCGTTCATCTAACCTCCAAAACAATAGGTTAAGTAAGGCATAAATAAATATTAATAAATAAATAGAAACATTTCTACATGTTTAAGTTAGGTTAGGTTAGATTAACTTATCATGAGCGCTCATGATAAGTTAACCTAACCTTTTCCGGAAAGTATGGTTAGAATAGGCTAGATTAAGTTAGGTTAGGTTAGGTTAGGTTAGCCTACGTAGGCTAACGTAGGCTTCACAAGTATGGTATTACTTTTTCTATCTTCCACCAAAAATTAGAATTGAACTTTAAATTTCTTTATGTCTTTGTGAAATAAAGAACTGAAGTGGAAGATTTTTATTTTCTCTGGAGAAATTAGAATTGAATTGTGTTCTTTGGTAAAGTTCAGAAGAGAACTTGAACTTTTCTTCACTTCGTTGAGAAAATTTTAAATTGAACTAGAACTTTTCATCTTCCATGAAAATATTCACAAGAATGGTATTACTTTTTCTATCTTCCACCGAAAAATTTAGAAATGAACTTTAAATTTCTTTATGTCATTGTGAAATAAAGAACTTAAGTGGAAGATTTTTATTTTCTCTGGTGAAATTAGAATTGAATTGTGTTCTTTAGTAAAATTCAGAAGAGAACTTGAACTTTTCTTCACTTCGTTGAGGAAATTGTAAATTGAACTAGAAATTTTTATCTTCCGGGAAAATATTCACAAGTATGGTATTACTTTTTCTATCTTCCACCGAAAAAATTAGAATTGAACTTTAAATTTCTTTATGTCATTGTGAAATAAAGAACTTAAGTAGAAGATTTTTATTTTCTCTGGAAAAATTAGAATTGTATTGTGTTCTTTGGTAAAATTCAGTAGAGAACTTGAATTTTTCTTCACTTCATTGAGAAAATTTAAAATTGAACTAGAACTTTTTATTTTCCGTGAAATATTCACAAGTATGGTATTACTTTTTTGCGCTTCCATCGAAAAATTAGAATTGAACTTTAAATTTCTTTATGTCTTTGTAAAATAAAGAACTTAATTCAATTCAATTTTATTTTATTTTATTTAACTTAAGTGGAAGATTTTTGTTTTCTCTGGAGAAATTAGCATTGAAGTGTGTTCTTTGGTAAAGTTCAGAAGAGAACTTGAATTGTTCTTCACTTCGTTGAGAAAATTTTAAATTGAACAAGAACTTTTCATCTTCCATGAAAGTATTCACATGTATGGTATTACTTTTTCTATCTTCCACCGAAAAATTAGAATTGAACTTTAAATTTCTTTATGTCTTTGTGAAATAAAGAACTGAAGTGGAAGATTTTTGTTTTCTCTGGAGAAATTAGAATTGGAGCGTGTTCTTTGGTAAAATTCAGAAGAGATCATAAACTTTTCTTCACTTCGTTGAGAAAACTTGGAACATTATTTTAAATTTTTTCATCCCTTTGAGAAAAATCTGAACCGAAGTGGAACATTTTTATATTATTTGGAAAAATAGAATTGACTAAAAACTAATTTCTTTTTCATTGCGAAAGTGGGTGAAAAAGATAAGTACTTCAAGTTGCAAAATGGGTTTAGGAGGGACATTAAGAAAGTAACTTGCTCTGAAATGGTCTTTGAAAAGTATTTCTTGGTGTTGAGGTAGCCAAAATGCTGTAAAGTACAGTTGTGGATGAAAAAAATAAGTACTTCAAGTTGGAAAATGGATTTAGGAGTGACATTAAGAAAGTAACTTGCTCTGAAATGGTCTTTGAAAAGTATTTCTTGGTGTTGAGGTATCTAAAAAGCTGTATGGTCTAGTTGTGGTGAAAAAGATAAGTACTTCAAGTTGGAAAATGGGTTTAGGAGAGACATTAAGAAAGTAACTTGCTCTGAAATGGTCTTTGAAAAGTATTTCTTGGTGTTGAGGTATGCAAAAAGCTGTAAAGTATAGTTGTGAGTGAAAAAGATAAGTACTCCAAGTTGGAAAATGGATTTAGGAGTGACATTAAGAAAGTAACTTGCTCTGAAATGGTCTTTGAAAAGTATTTCTTGATGTTGAGGTATCCAAAAAGCTGTAGAGTGTAGTTGAGGGTAAAAAGATAAGTACTTCAAGTTGGAAAATGGGTTTAGGATGGTCATTAAGAAAGTAGCTTGCTCTGAAATGGTCTTTGAAATGTATTTCTTTGTGTTGAGGTATCCAAAAAGCTGTAAAGTATTGTTGTGAGTGAAAAAGATAAGTACTTCAAGTTGCAAAATGGGTTTAGGAGGGACATTAAGAAAGTAACTTGCTCTGAAATGACTTTTGAAAAATATTTCTTGGTGTTGAGGTATCCAAATCTGTAAAGTATAGTTTCGGGTGAAAAAGATAAGTACTTCAAGTTAGAAAATGGGTTTAGGAGGGACATTAAGAAAGTAACTTGCTCTGAAATGGTCTTTGAAAAGTATTTCTTGGTGTTGAGGTAACCAAAAAGCTGTAAAGTATAGTTGTGGGTGAAAAAGATAAGTACTTCAAGTTGCAAAATGGGTTTAGGAGGGACATTAAGAAAGTAACTTGCTCTGAAATGGTCTTTGAAAAGTATTTCTTGGTGTTGAGGTAACCAAAAAGCTGTAAAGTAAAGTTGTGGGTGAAAAAGATAAGTACTTCAAGTTGCAAAATGGGTTTAGGAGGGACATTAAGAAAGTAACTTGCTCTGAAATGGTCTTTGAAAAGTATTTCTTGGTGTTGAGGTAACCAAAAAGCTGTAAAGTATAGTTGTGGGTGAAAAGATAAGTACTTCAAGTTAGAAAATGGGTTTAGGAGGGACATTAAGAAAGTAACTTGCTCTGAAATGGTCTTTGAAAAGTATTTCTTGATGTTGAGGTCTCCAAAAAGCTGTAAAGTATAGTTGTGGGTGAAAAAGATAAGTACTTCAAGTTGGAAAATGGTTTAGGAGTGACATTAAGAAAGTAACTTGCTCTGAAATGGTCTTTGAAAAGTATTTCTTGGTGTTGAGGTATCCAAAAAGCTGTAAAGTATAGTTGAGGGTGAAAAAGATAAGTACTTCAAGTTGGAAAATGGGTTTAGGAGGGACATTAAGAAGGTAACTTGCTCTGAAATGATCTTTGAAAAGTATTTCTTGGTTTTGAGGTATCCAAAGAGCTGTAAAGTATAGTTTCGGGTGAAAAAGATAAGTACTTCAAGTTGGAAAATGGGTTTAGGAGGGACATTAAGAAAGTAACTTGCTCTGAAATGGTCTTTGAAAAGTATTTCTTTGTGTTGAGGTAACCAAAAAGCTGTAAAGTATAGTTGCGGGTGAAAAAGATAAGTACTTCAAGTTGGAAAATAGGTTTAGAATAGACATTAGGAAAGCAACTTGTTCTGAAATGACTTTTGAAAAGTATTTCTTGGTGTTGAAGTATTCAGAAAGCTGTAAAGTAAAGTTGTGGGTGAAAAAGATAAGTACTTCAAGTTGGAAAATGGGTTTAGGATGGACATTAAGAAAGTGACTTGCTCTGAAATGGTCCTTGAAAAGTATTTCTTGGTGTTGAGGTATCCAAAAAGCTGTAAAGTGTAGTTGTGGGTGAAAAAGATAAGTACTTCAAGTTGGAAAATGGGTTTAGGAGGGACATTAAGAAAGTAACTTGCTCTGAAATGGTCTTCGAAAAGTATTTCTTGGTGTTGAGGTATCCAAAAAGCTGTAAAGTATAGTTGTGAGTGAAAAAGATAAGTACTTCAAGTTGGAAAATGGATTTAGGAGTGACATTAAGAAAGTAACTTGCTCTGAAATGGTCTTCGAAAAGTATTTCTTGATGTTGAGGTATCCAAAAAGCTGTAGAGTATAGTTGAGGGTGAAAAAGATAAGTACTTCAAGTTGGAAAATGGGTTTAGGATGGACATTAAGAAAGTAACTTGCTCTGAAATGGTCTTTGAAAAGTATTTCTTGGTGTTGAGGTATCCAAAAAGCTGTAAAGTATTGTTGTGAGTGAAAAAGATAAGTACTTCAAGTTGCAAAATGGGTTTAGGAGGGACATTAAGAAAGTAACTTGTTCTGAAATGACTTTTGAAAAATATTTCTTGGTGTTGAGGTAACCAAAAAGCTGTAAAGTATAGTCGTGGTGAAAAAGATAAGTACTTCAAGTTGGAAAATGGGTTTAGGAGGGACATTAAGAAAGTAACTTGCTCTGAAATGTTCTTTGAAAAGTATTTCTTGGTATTGAGGTAACCAAAAAGCTGTAAAGTATAGTCGTGGTGAAAAAGATAAGTACTTCAAGTTGGAAAATGGGTTTAGGAGGGACATTAAGGAAGTAACTTGCTCTGAAATGGTCCTTGAAAAGTATTTCTTGGTGTTGAGGTATCCAAAAAGCTGTAAAGTGTAGTTGCGGGTGAAAAAGATAAGTACTTCAAGTTGGAAAATGGGTTTAGAAGGGACATTAGGAAAGGAACTTGTTCTGAAAAGATATAATAAAGCCATAAAAAAGTATTAAAAAATGGACAGGGGACTCTTTGGGGGGCCCGGGGAGGGCGTTTGGGGATCAAGGGGCCCTTGGGGGCCGGGTGGTCCTTTGGGAGCCGGGGGACCTTTAGGGACCGGGGGAGGGCCTTTGGGGGCCCGGGGAGGGCCTTTGGGGGTCTGGGGGGCCCTTGAGGGCCGAATGGTCCTTTGGGAGCCCGTTGGACCTTTGGGGACCGGGGGAGGGCCTTTGGGGGTCCGGGGGACCTTTGGGGACCGGAGGAGGGCCTTTGGGGGTCTGGGGGGCCCTTGAGGGCCGAATGGTCCTTTGGGAGCCCGGTGGACCTTTGGGGACCAGGGAGGGCTTTGGGGGGCCCGGGCAGGGCCTTTTAGGGTCTGGGGGGCCCTTGAGCGCCGATTGGTCCTTTGGGAGCTTGGTGGACCTTTGGGGACCAGGGGAGGGCCTTTGGAGTCCCGGGAGAACCTTTTTCTGTGGGCCCTTTGGGGCTTGGGGGACCCTTGAGGACCGGGGGCTTCCTTCGGGGTTGAGGTAGGGGGATTGGAACCCTTTGGGGTTGTGATAGGGGGATCGGAACCCTTTGGGGTTGGGGTAGGGGGATCGGAACCCTTTGGGGTTGGGGTAGGGGGATCGGAACCCTGTGGGGTTGGGGTAGGGGACCTCACGACACTGTTAAAATACAACTTGTGTATTATAACGACCACAGAGTTTTACCCTCAAATTCTCTTCTAAAATCATCTTTTAAATCATCTTTTAAAATGTCTCTAACTGTTTCGCCGAAATAATTCCCTAAAATGGCTAAAACGGTTTCGCCCAAATAATCCCTAAACGTAATTTCAGCGTCTTCCTTTTGTTTTGGCATCTCTGCGCTGACGCATTTCAAATTATTTGGAAACCTGATTCCCGCGCTAAAACAATTCATCGCTAAGATCTAAACATTCGCTCGGAGACAGTTCTCTTTAGAAACAACAAATTAATTCCCCTTTCGTGAATCAATTCTCTTTAGAAACAACAAATTAATTCCCCTTCCATGTCAATCAATCAATCATGACATCATCTGTCATATGTGATCTAAACTTCGCCCCGGAAACATTCTCTTTGAAAATAAATCAAAGACGTTGATTAACTTGACGTCATCTGTCAGACATTAATTAACCTTGCCCGGAAACAATTTGATTAATGGCTCAATAATCCATGAAAGTGAGAAAGCTCCTGTTTTTTCAAATTCTCACTGACAAAAACCATAAAAACAGCCATAAATGTGAGAAAATTCCTGTTTTTCAAATTCTCACTGACAAAAACCATAAAAACAGACATAAAAGTGAGAAAGTTCCTGTTTTTCAAATTCTCACTGACAACAAACATACATAAATGTGAGAAAGTTCCTGTTTTTCAAATTCTCACTGACAAAAACCATAAAAACAGACATAAAAGTGAGAAAGTTCCTGTTTTTCAAATTCTCACTGACAAAAACCATCCATAAATGTGAGAAAGTTCCTGTTTTTTTTCAAATTCTCACTGACAAAAACCATAAAAACATCCATAAATGTGACAAAATTCCTGTTTTTTCAAATTCTCACTGACAAAAACCATAAAAACATCCATAAATGTGACAAAATTCCTGTTTTTCAAATTCTCACTGACAAAAACCATGAAAACATCCATGAAAAACATCAAATAAATCGACCAACACACATAACCATCCAAGAAAACAGACATAAATGTGACAAAATTCCTGTTTTTATTCTCACTGACAACAAACAGACATAAATTATGTAAAAAAAGTTGTAGGTGGCAGCAGGGGTGAGGGGTCGGACCTCCTGAGGCATTTCTACTGACTTTAAAATGAAGAGGAAACATCAGAGACAGGGGCGTCGTTTGGAGGTGGGAAGGGGAGGGCAGTTGCCCCCCCCAATAATGCGAAGAAAAAAATTATTATACATCCAATGCCCTTTGACTATCCGGATATGGACCTCTCTTGCCCCTGCCCCAATAAAAATGATGGAGATTCGCATTTGATTAGAGAGAACTAATTACACTGAACTCTAGTTTTTATTTTATTTTATTTTTTCTTTAAAAGAGAATTTATTTATGAATCATAAAATGTTGCATAATCTATGCAGTTTTTGTTCAAAAGCATATACAACAATCCGATAGCCCAGCTTCCGCTTGGTCATATATTCTCTTTTGATGGTTACAAAGTTATCTCATTAGGAGGCTGCATTACTAGGCAAATTGTATAATTTAAATATATAATAAACATCCATATTAATACGCATGAGAAACGTAAACTAATAAAAGAAAACACGAGATTTGTTCTAAAGTAGTGTAATTTACTTAATTAACAAAAGTTTGCGTTAATTAAACTTGCTCCTAACGTAAGTTTAAAGATCAACCTTTTTTGCCTCTCTCCCCCCCTCTCAAAAATAATGGATCCGCCACTGGTTTCACCTTATTATTATCATCAGTTTTGCAATATTCAGAAGTGGTAGATTGTAATGGTTAGTGGAGAAGCACTAAGAGTAAGTTTACTTTATCTTCAGCAGGGGGACTAATCAGGAAATGTAGGGGAAGGTGAAGATTATGTTCACTTTTTTTAAATGAAGATACAAAAAAAATATTTTTCAAAATCTAGGGAGAAGTTTTTCAGATGAAGATATCAAAACAAGTATTTTTTCAGAATCTAGGGGTGCAATTCCTAAGAAAATATCAGTCCTGTTCATTAGGAATCTGATACCGTACTTAGTTGGCTTCAACACTGAAAATTTGATTTTAAAAGTGTAACTGCACTTCGCAGTTTTCAAGATCACCCTAAAACAGTGCCCTAATGAGACTAAAATATTCATGTGAGAATACTTTCCAAATTTCTAAATTAATTTTATAGTTAGAAGAATAAATCACATAATTTTTGTCTATTTTTGTCTTGCATGAAATAAAAAGAACAAATTAAATTTTGGATCAATTCAAACCTCTCGAAGAAATTTCTACAGCCAATAATTCTTTTTTAACTTAAGATTCCTCAACCTATAGTGTAGTTTTTTGCTTAAACCATTATTTTACAATATTGTATTGAAAGGAGCCCTTCTTATATTCAAAAATGTTACGACATTGTCAGGGAACACTTTTAGTTTTTCGACATCCACTTTATTTATTAGCTAAAACTTTAAAGAAACAGGAACGACTTGTATCTTATTTTATTATACAGTATAGTACGTCTACGTTCAGATGTATAACACACGTTTTTAGTCAAAAGGAAATAATAATTAGTATACATGGAAGCAATTGTTGATTCCAATTTTAGAATAAGTCTATGCGAGGGACGTAGGCCTACGTAGGAGATACCTCGGGCGCGAGCCCTGATAAAGTCTTATTTTCTAAATTTCTAAGCTGTTCTTATTATAACCATGGCAAATTGTTTTTTCAATATTTCCTCCTTATCCTGAAAAAATTATATGTACGTGCCTGGTATATACCCCCTGGATTTTTCTTTGTACTGTTCCTCTACCTACAGCAGGAATAAGAATGCTTAAAATTCAAGTTAATTTATGTTTATCAAGGTTTCATTGATTTCCTCTGAGTAAAATTTTTTATAGAAAGCATCCTAAAAATTGCATTAGAAAGACTCCCTTCTTTTTTGAAATTTCACTCGAACACCCGGCTTTCCCCTTACGATCTTACTTTCAATGATTGGTTAGTTGCTGTAACCCTAGAAAAAATATGTTTAAAGGAAACTAGTTTATTTATGTATATATATATTAATGAGACAGAGGTTTAAAACAATATCACAAACCCCGCTAGCTCAGACGGTAGGAGGTCAGACACCCAATCTTGAGATCACGGCTTTCTGCGGAGAAAAATCGCTATTGGATTATAGATATAGATATATAGTTAGATATATTTCTCACAAAAGCCTTATGGGCTATGGATATTACAAATACAACAAAACATATAAAACCTAATAAGTTCAAACACTTTTGAAAATAACACTACGATAGAAAACACTCCCTATGTCTCATCCCCACACTCACAAGAGTAGAAGTGACCCTATTGATCCGAACAGAACCACGTGGTTTATGGTTTTCTCAGTGAGAATGAAAAAACAGGAATTTTCTCACTTGAAAAAACAGGAATTTTCTCACATTTATGGTTGTTTTCATGGACGGTTATGTGTGTCGGTCAATTTATTTGATGTTTTTCTCGGATGTCAACATCAAATTATGGATGTTTTATGGTTTTTGTCAGTGAGAATTTGAAAAACAGGAACTTTCCCACATTTATGTCTGTTTTCATGGATGGTTATGTGTGTTGTTCGATTTATTTGATGTTTTTCATGTCTGTTTTATGGATGATTTATGTCTGTTCGTTGTCAGTGAGAATGGACATGCTCGACGCGAATGCTATGAGATTGTTTGGCTAACCTAACCTGTGAACTTGATTTACATAATCGGCGGGGAAATTGTTGATTCACGAAGAGGGAATTAAGAAACATTAAGGCTTCTTTAATCTTAGGTCTGAGGGATAAACGTTCTTTAGGTCAGAGAGAAAAATTAATATTCTATTTTTAAATAGGGCTTCATTGATCTTTAGTGTCAGGAATCATAAATGACATCACTTGTTATCTTGGAATTATGCGGGAGTCTAAAGAGATAGAAATTCTATTTTTAAATACGGCTTCACGGAGCTTTAAGTCGGAGAGGTAAATTGATATTCTAACGAAACCATAATAGTTTAGCTAGGAACATTTATGAGATGAAGAGATTAACGTAGGAAAGGGTTTCCTAGAAATTTGAAATGTGAAAGCACAGAGATGCCAAAAACAAAAGGAACACACAGAAATTACTTTTAGGGGATTATTTGGGCGAAACGGTTTTAGACAGGTTATGGAATTATTACGGCGAAACCGTTAGAGACGTTTTAAAAGATGATTTTAGAAAGGGTTTTAGAAGAGGTTTTGAGTGTGGTCGTTATAGTAAACAAGTTCTATTTGAACAGTGTCGTGAGGTCCTCTACCCAACCCCAAAGGGCCCCGATCGCCCTACCCCGATCCAAAGGGTTCCAATCCCCATACCCCAATCCAGAAGTAACCCCCCGGTCCCCAAAGGTTCCCAGGGCTCCCACTGGCCCCCCAGACCCTCAAAGGCCCACCCCGGGCCCCCCAAAGGCACATCGAGCTCCCAAAAGACCACCGGGGTCCCAAAGGCCTTCACCCGGTCTCCAAATGTCCCCCAGGCTCTCAACCGGCCCCTAGGACCCCCAAAGGCCCTCCACCGGCCCCCAAAGGTCCCCCATGCTCCCAAAGGGCCCCCCACCCTCCCCTCCCTCTCCCTCTCCTCCCCATTCCTCACCGTCACCTCGCCCTCCCCCAACCCCCTCCCCCCAACCCCCTCCCCCTCTCCTCCCCTCCTCCCCCTCCCCTCCCCTCCCCTCCCCCTCCCCTCCCCATTTTTTAATATTTTTTGTGCATTGAGACACAGAAGGGACACCCTCCCCCAAGGGTCCCCCAAACACCCTCCCCGGGCCCCCCAAACCCCTCCCCGGGCCCCCCAAAGAGTCCCCTCTCCATTTTTTTAATACTTTTTTATGGCTTTATTATATCTTTTCTGAACAAGTTCCATTCATAATGTCATTCCTAAACCCATTTTCCAACCTCAAAGAGTCCCCTCCCCAATTTGTAAATACTTTCTTGAATTTTTTAACATGGTATTTTTTTAACTTTTTACGTTCCGACCTTTCTCAAAGAGTCAAATTTAAAGTTCTATTCCAAATATTTTCCCGGAACAAGAAAAGTCCCAAGACATAAAAAATTTAAAGTTCACTTCTAAATTTTTCCGTAGAAGATAGGAAAAGTTATACTATGATTGTGATTATTTTCTTAAAAAATTTCACTTTAATTCTAAATTTTCTTAAATTCATTTCTGACCATTCTCAAAGAGATGAAAAAATTTAAAGTTCTGTTCCAAATATTTCCCCGGAAGAAGAAAAGTTCAACTTCGATTCTGAATTTTCTCAATGAAAATGAAATAAGTTATTGATCAATTCTATTTTCCCAAAATAATATAAAATTTTCCACTTCAATTCAGATTTTTCTCAAAGAGATGAAAAAATTTAAAATATTGTTTCAAATTTTTCTTAGAAGATAGAAAAGATCAAGTTCTAATCTGAATTTTACCAAAGAACACAATTCAATTCTAATTTCTCCAGAGAAAATAAAAAGCTTCCACTTCAGTTTTAAGTTTACCAAGACATAAAAAATTTAAAGTTCAGTTCTAAATTTTTCCTTAGAAGATTGGAATAGTTATACTTTGATTGTGATTATTTTCTATGAAGATAAAAAGTTTCACTTTAATTCTAAATTTTCTTAAATTCAGTTCCGACCTTTCTCAAAGAGATGAAAAAATTTAAATTTCTGTTCAATATATTTTCTCGGAAGAAGAAAAGTTCAACTTCGATTCTGAATTTTCTCATTGAAAATGAAATAAGTTATTGATCAATTCTATTTCTCCAAAATAATATAAAAATTTTCCACTTCAATTCAGATTTTTCTCAAAGAGATGAAAAATTTAAAATACTATTCCAAATTTTTCATAGAAGATAGAAAAGTTCAAGTTCTCTTCTGAATTTTACCAACAAACACAATTCAATTCTAATTTCTCCAGAGAAAATAAAAAGCTTCCACTTTAGTTTTAAGTTCACCAAGACATAAAAAATTTAAAGTTCTGTTCTAAATTTTTCTGCAGAAGATAGGAAAAGTTATGCTATGATAGTGATTATTTTCCATGAAGATAAAAAGTTTCACCTTAATTCTAAATTTTCTTAAATTCAGTTCCGACTTTTCACATAGAGATGAAAAAAATTTAACTGCTTTTTTTATTTTAATCAATAAAGGAATGTGCTGTGGAGAGACAATTTACGAATAAGAATTTGGGCAGCATAAAGTGTCAGTGCGATTACTTTATGATAGGCTATCAAAATGCAAGGTTGGTGGGTAACATGAGTATAAGGGACCCTAGTACGCCCATTGCTCACCCCTGCTGCCATCTACAATTTAGTTTAACGTTGACAGGACATAATTTATGGTTTTTGTCACTGAGAATGAAAAAACAGGATTTTCCTCACTTGAAAAACAGGATTTTTCTCACTTTTATGGATGTATCTTGGACGGTTATGAGTGTTAGTCAATTTATTTGTTGTTTTTCATGGATGTCAACAGCAATTAATGTCTGTTTTTATGGTTTTGTCACTGAGAATGAAAAAACAGGATTTTTCTCACTTTGATGGATGTTTCCTGGATGTCAACAACAATTGAAGGATGTTTCTTGGATGTCAACAGCAATCTCTGCATGTTTTTTATGGTTTTTGTCACTGAGAATGAAAAAACAGGATTTTTTTCACTTTGATGGATGTTTCCTGGATGTCAATAACAATTGAAGGATGTTTCTTGGATGTCAACAGCAATTTATGCATGTTTTTATGGTTTTTGTCACTGAGAATAAAAAACAGGATTTTTCTCACTTTGATGGATGTTTCCTGGATGTCAACAACAATTGAAGGATGTTTCTTGGATGTCAACAGCAATTTATGCATGTTTTTATGGTTTTTTCACTGACAATGAAAAAACAGTATTTTTCTCACTTTGATGGATGTTTCTTGGATGTCAACAGCAATTTATTCATGTTTTATGGTTGATGTCACTGAGAATGAAAAAACAGGATTTTTCTCACTTTGATGGATGTTTCCTGGATGTCAACAACAATTGAAGGATGTTTCTTGGATGTCAACAGCAATCTCTGCATGTTTTTTATGGTTTTTGTCACTGAGAATGAAAAAACAGGATTTTTCTCACTTTGATGGATGTTTCCTGGATGTCAACAACAATTGAAGGATGTTTCTTGGATGTCAACAGCAATTTATGCATGTTTTTATGGTTTTTGTCACTGAGAATAAAAAACAGGATTTTTCTCACTTTGATGGATGTTTCTTGGATGTCAACAACAATTGAAGGATGTTTCTTGGATGTCAACAGCAATTTATGCATGTTTTTATGGTTTTTTTCACTGACAATGAAAAAACAGTATTTTTCTCACTTTGATGGATGTTTCTTGGATGTCAACAGCAATTTATTCATGTTTTATGGTTGATGTCACTGAGAATGAAAAAAAAGGATTTTTTTCACTTTGATGGATGTTTCCTGGATGTCAACATTAATTGAAGGATGTTTCTTGGATGTCAACAGCAATTTATGCATGTTTTTATGGTTTTCGTCACTGAGAATGAAAAACAGGATTTGTATCACTTTGTTGGATGTTTCCTGGATGTCAACAACAATTGAAGGATTTTTCTTGGATGTCAACAGCAATTTATGCATGTTTTTATGGTTTTTGTCACTGAGAATGAAAAACTGGATTTTTCTCACTTTGATGGATGTTTCCTGGATGTCAACAACAATTGAAGGATGTTTCTTGAATGTCAACAGCAATTCATGCATGTTTTTATGGTTTTTGTCACTGAGAATGAAAAAACTGAATTTTTCTCACTTTGATGGATGTTTCCTGGATGTCAACAACAATTGAAGGATGTTTCTT
Organism: Artemia sinica; assembly: GCA_027921565.1. NCBI lineage: Eukaryota > Metazoa > Arthropoda > Branchiopoda > Anostraca > Artemiidae > Artemia > Artemia sinica. The sequence goes on from CM051256.1 coordinate 67,554,804, forward strand.
GGATGTCAACAGCAATTGATGCATGTTTTTATGGTTTTTGTCACTAAGAATGAAAAAACAGGATTTTTCTCACTTTTACGGATGTTTCTTGGATGTCAGCAATAATTGAAGGATGTTTCTTGGATGTCAACAGCAATTTATGCATGTTTTTATGGTTTTTGTCACTGACAATGAAAAAACAGTATTTTTCTCACTTTGCTGGATGTTTCTTGGATGTCAACAGCAATTTATGCATGTTTTTATGGTTTATGTTACTGAGAATGAAAAAACAGGATTTTTTTCACTTTGATGGATGTTTCCTGGATGTCAACAACAATTGAAGGATGTTTCTTGGATGTCAACAGCAATTTATGCATGTTTTTATGGTTTTCGTCACTGAGAATGAAAAACAGGATTTGTGTCACTTTGTTGGATGTTTCCTGGATGTCAACAAAAATTGAAGGATGTTTCTTGGATGTCAACAGCAATTTATGCATGTTTTTATGGTTTTTGTCACTGAGAATAGAAAAAACAGGATTTTTCTCACTTTGATGGATGTTTCCTGGATGTCAACAACAATTGAAGGATGTTTCTTGGATGTCAACAGCAATTTATTCATGTTTTTATGATTTTTGTCACTGAGAATGAAAAAAACTGAATTTTTCTCTCTTTGATGAATGTTTCCTGGATGTCAACCAGAATTGAAGGATGTTTCTTGGATGTCAACAGCAATTGATGCATGTTTTTATGGTTTTTTCACTAAGAATGAAAAAACAGGATTTTTCTCACTTTTATGGATGTTTCTTGGATGGTTATGAGTGTTTGTAAATTTATTTCATATTTTTAATGGATGTCAACAGCAATTTATGGTTTTTGTCACTGAGAATCAAAAAACAGGATTTTTCTCACTTTGATGTATTTTCATGGTTCATTAATGTCTAATAGGGTCAATATAATTTCAGAACAAAAATCAAATATTATTAATAAAATCACAAGTATTTTAAATGTGTGCATCAAAGTAACAACAATCTTTTTTAATACCACCAAATGTTTACTGAATACACACAAATTTCTCTTATAAAATAATATTTTTCATCAGTGATAACGCTTTTTCTGCTCGAACTAGCAAGTTTTCTACCAAAGATACCAAATTTTTTCTTAGAATTAACATTTATTTGACTGTGATAACAACTTTTCTGTCAGAAGTAGCAAGTTCTGCTTAACACTAACATGCTTTTTCATCAAAATAACGACATTTTACCTTAATACTAACATACTTTTACTGAACACACACAAATTTCTCTTAGAAATAATATTTTTCATCAGCGATAACACTTTTTCTGTTCGAACTAGCAAGTTTTCTAGCAAAGGTATCAAATTTGTTCTTAGAAGTAACATTTTTTTGATTGTGATAACAACTTTTCTGTCAGAAATAGCAAGTTTTGCTCAACACTAACAAACCTTCTCATGAAAGTAACGACATTTTATCTTAAAACTAACTTACTTTTACTGAACACACACAAATTTATCTTAGAAATAATATTTTTCATCAGCGATAACACTTTTTCTGTTCGAACTAGCAAGTTTTCTACCAAAGATACCAAATTTTTTCTTAGAAGTAACATTTTTTGATTGTGATAACAACTTTTCTGTCAGAAGTAGCAAGTTTTGCTTAACACTAACAAACCTTGACATCAAAGTAACAACTTTTTACCTTAATACTAACATACTTTTACTTAACACAAACAAATTTCTCTTAGAAATAATATTTTTTATCAGTTACAACACTTTTTCGGTTCGAACTAGTAAGTTTTCTTCCAAAAATACCATTTTTTTTTTAGAAGTAACATTTTTTTATTGTGATAACAACTTTTCTGTCAGAAGTAGCAAGTTTTGCTTAACACTAACAAACCTTCACATCAAAGTAACAACATTTTACCTTAATACTAACATACTTTTACTGAACACACACAAATTTCTCTTAGAAATAATTTTTTCATCAGTGATAACACTTTTTCTGTTCGAACTAGCAAGTTTTCTACCAAAGATACCAAATTTTCCACTTATGTTCAGTTTTTTCTCAAAGAGATAAAAAAGTTAAAATAATGTTCAATTATTTTAACATTATATTATTAATATTCACAATTCAATTCTAATTTCTCCAGAGAAAATAAAAATTTTCCACTTCAGTTTTACATTCACCAAGACATGAAGAAATTTAAAGTTCTGTTCTATTTTTTTCCGTAGTAGATAGAAAAAGCTATACCATAGCTGCGTATATTTGCTATGAAGATAAAAAGTTCTACTTCAATTTTAAATTTTCTCAAAAAAGTGAAGAAAAGTTCAACTTCGATTCTGAATTTTCTCAATGAAAAGATTTAAGTTATTGATCAATTCTATTTTCCCAAAATAATATAAAAATTTTCCACTTCAGTTCAGATTTTTCTCAAAGAGATGAAAAATTTAAAATACTGTCCCAAATTTTTCATTGAAGATAGAAAAGTTCAAGTTCTCTTCTGAATTTTACCAAAGAACACAATTCAATTCTAATTTCACTTCTTAATTTCTCAAAGACATAAAAAATTTAAAGTTCTGTTCTAAATTTTTCATAGAAGATAGAAAAGTTATACTTTGATCGTGAATATTCTTCATGAAGATAAGGAGCTTCACCTTCCATTTCAGTTCTTAATTTCTCAGACATAAAAAATTAAAGTTCTGTTTTAAATTTTTCCGTAGAAGATAGAAAAAGTTATACTATGATTGTGATTATTTTCCATGAAGATAAAAAGTTTCACTTTATTTCTAATTTTTCTTAAATTCAGTTCCGATTTTTCTCAAAGAGATGAAAAATTTAAAGTTCTGTTCCAAATTTTTCATAGAAGGTAGAAAAAGTTATACATTGATCGTGAATATTCACCATGAAGATAAAAAGTTCCACTTTAATTCTAAATTTTCTCAATGAAGTGCAAAATGTTCAAGTTCTCTTCTAATTTTTCCAAGAAAATAAAAAGGTTCCACTTCAGTTCTGTTTTTTTTTCTCAAAGAGATGAAAAATTTAAAGTTCTGTTGTAATTTTAAATTAAATTTTAGCTCCTTTGTCTTATGGATTTACCCCTCAAATTTTTAAATTAGAAAATGAGTGACTCGTTCTATTATTAAAGAAAATCGTTCAAACTCGTTCATCTAACCTCCAAAACAATAGGTTAGGTTAGGTATAAATAAATATTAATGAATAAATAGAAAAATTTCTCCATGTTTAAGTTAGACTAGGTTAGGTTAACTTATCATGAGCAAAGTCAACATGGGGGGATTTTCCGGCGAGTATGGTTAGGTTAGGTTAGCCTACGTACGCGCGCGTACGTAGAGAACTTGAACTTTTCTATCTTCTATGAAAAATTTGGAACAGTATTTTAAATTTTTTCATCTCTTTGAGAAAAATCTGAACTGAAGTGGAAAATTTTTATATTATTTGGGAAAATAGAATTGATCAATAACTTATTTCATTTTCATTGAGAAAATTCAGAATCGAAGTTGAACTTTTCTTCTTCCGGGAAAATATTTGGAACAGAAATTTTAAATTTTTTCATCTCTTTGAGAAAAGTCGGAAGTGAATTTAAGAAACTTTAGAATTAAAATGAAACTTTTTATCTTCATGGAAAATAATCACAATCATAGTATAACTTTTCCTATCTTCTACGGAAAAATTTAGAAGCTTTTCATTTTCTCTGGAGAAATAAGAATTGAATTGTGTTCTTTATTAAAATTCAGAAGAGAACTTGAACTTTTCTATCTTCAATGAAAAATTTGGAACAGTATTTTAATTTTTTCATCTCTTTGAGAAAAATCTGAACTGAAGTGGAAAATTTTATATTATTTGGGAAAATAGAATTGATCAATAACTTATTTCATTTTCATTGAGAAAATTCAGAATCGAAGTTGAACTTTTCTTCACTTCTTTGAGAAAATTTAAAAATGAAGTAGAAATTTTATCTTCATAGCAAATATACGCAGCTATGGTATAGCTTTTTCTATCTACTACGGAAAAATTTAGAACAGAACTTTAAATTTCTTTATGCCTTGGTGAATGCAAAACTGAAGTGGAAAATTTTTATTTTCTCTGGAGAAATTAGAATTGAATTGTGTTTTTTGGTAAAATTCAGAAGACAACTTGAACTTTTCTATCTTCTATGAAAAATTTGTTTTAAATTTTTTCATCTCTTTGGCAAAAATCTGAAGTGAAGTGGAAAATTTTTATATTATTTGAAAGAATTGAACAATAACTTAATTCTTTCCATTGAGAAAATTTAGAATTAAAGTGGAACTTTTTATCTTCAAGGTAAGTATTCGCATCTAAGGTGTAACTTTTTCTATCTTCTACGGTAAAATTTAGAATTGGAACTTTAATTTTTGTGTCTTTGGGGAAATAAGAACTGAAGTGGAAGCTTTTTATTTTCTCTGGGGAAATTAGAATTGAAGTTTGTTCTTTGGTAAAATTCACAAGAGAACTTGAACTTTTCTAAATTTTATGAAAAATTTGGAACAGTATTTTAAATTTTTTCATCTCTTTAAGAAGATCTGAATTGAAGTAAAAAATTTGTATATTATTTTGGATATTAAATTTGTGTGTGTTCAGTAAAAGTATGTTAGTATTAAGGTAAAATGTCGTTATTTTGATGAAAAAGTATGTTAGTGTTAAGCAAAACTTGCTTCTTCTGACAGAAAAGTTGTTATCACAGTCAAATAAATGTTAATTCTAAGAAAAAATTTGGTATCTTTGGTAGAAAACTTGCTAGTTCGAACAGAAAAAGTGTTATCGCTGATGAAAAATATTATTTCTAAGAGAAATTTGTGTGTATTCAGTAAACATTTGGTGGTATTAAAAAAGATTGTTGTTACTTTGATGCACACATTTAAAATACTTGGGATTTTATTAATAATATTTGATTTTTGTTCTGAAATTATATTGACCCTATTAGACATTAATGAACCATGAAAATACATCAAAGTGAGAAAAATCCTGTTTTTTGATTCTCAGTGACAAAAACCATAAATTGCTGTTGACATCCATTAAAAATATGAAATAAATTTACAAACACTCATAACCATCCAAGAAACATCCATAAAAGTGAGAAAAATCCTGTTTTTTCATTCTTAGTGACAAAAACCATAAAAACATGCATCAATTGCTGTTGACATCCAAGAAACATCCTTCAATTCTGGTTGACATCCAGGAAACATTCATCAAAGTGAGAAAAATTCAGTTTTTTTCATTCTCAGTGACAAAAATCATAAAAACATGAATAAATTGCTGTTGACATCCAAGAAACATCCTTCAATTGTTGTTGACATCCAGGAAACATCCATCAAAGTGAGAAAAATCCTGTTTTTTCATTCTCAGTGACAAAAACCATAAAAACATGCATAAATTGCTGTTGACATCCAAGAAACATCCTTCAATTGTTGTTGACATCCAGGAAACATCCAACAAAGTGACACAAATCCTGTTTTTCATTCTCAGTGACGAAAACCATAAAAACAAGCATAAATTGCTGTTGACATCCAAGAAACATCCTTCAATTAATGTTGACATCCAGGAAACATCCATCAAAGTGAAAAAAATCCTGTTTTTTCATTCTCAGTGACATAAACCATAAAAACATGAATAAATTGCTGTTGACATCCAAGAAACATCCATCAAAGTGAGAAAAATACTGTTTTTTCATTGTCAGTGAAAAAAACCATAAAAACATGCATAAATTGCTGTTGACATCCAAGAAACATCCTTCAATTGTTGTTGACATCCAAGAAACATCCATCAAAGTGAGAAAAATCCTGTTTTTTATTCTCAGTGACAAAAACCATAAAAACATGCATAAATTGCTGTTGACATCCAAGAAACATCCTTCAATTGTTATTGACATCCAGGAAACATCCATCAAAGTGAGAAAAATCCTGTTTTTTATTCTCAGTGACAAAAACCATAAAAAACATGCAGAGATTGCTGTTGACATCCAAGAAACATCCTTCAATTGTTGTTGACATCCAGGAAACATCCATCAAAGTGAGAAAAATCCTGTTTTTTCATTCTCAGTGACATCAACCATAAAAACATGAATAAATTGCTGTTGACATCCAAGAAACATCCATCAAAGTGAGAAAAATACTGTTTTTTCATTGTCAGTGAAAAAAACCATAAAAACATGCATAAATTGCTGTTGACATCCAAGAAACATCCTTCAATTGTTGTTGACATCCAAGAAACATCCATCAAAGTGAGAAAAATCCTGTTTTTTCATTCTCAGTGACAAAAACCATAAAAACATGCATAAATTGCTGTTGACATCCAAGAAACATCCTTCAATTGTTATTGACATCCAGGAAACATCCATCAAAGTGAGAAAAATCCTGTTTTTTCATTCTCAGTGACAAAAACCATAAAAAACATGCAGAGATTGCTGTTGACATCCAAGAAACATCCTTCAATTGTTGTTGACATCCAGGAAACATCCATCAAAGTGAGAAAAATCCTGTTTTTTCATTCTCAGTGACAAAAACCATAAAAACAGACATTAATTGCTGTTGACATCCATGAAAAACAACAAATAAATTGACTAACACTCATAACCGTCCAAGATACATCCATAAAAGTGAGAAAAATCCTGTTTTTCAAGTGAGGAAAATCCTGTTTTTTCATTCTCAGTGACAAAAACCATAAATTATGTCCTGTCAACGTTAAACTAAATTGTAGATGGCAGCAGGGGTGAGCAATGGGCTTACTAGGGTCCCTTATACTCATGTTACCCACCAACCTTGCATTTTGATAGCCTATCATAAAGTAATCGCACTGACACTTTATGCTGCCCAAATTCTTATTCGTAAATTGTCTCTCCACAGCACATTCCTTTATTGATTAAAATAAAAAAAGCAGTTGTTTCAACTGAAAATAAGGAGCAACACTAAAACTCAAAACGAACGGAAATTATTCAGTATATGAAGTATACCTTGCTCTTCACGCTAAAGTTCTTAGCACTTAAAAAAAACTCCTATTCTAATTAAGCAGCCCTTCTGTTTCAGGAGTCGTTCTTAAAAAATTGGGACAAACAGTCAAACTTTAGCACAAAGAACAAGGTATTGAGGGGTAGGGGTAGCCCCTTCATATATGGAATAATTTCTGTTCGTTTTGAGTTTCAATGTTGCTCCTTACTTTCAGTTGAAATAACTTTTTTATATATGATCTCTGATCGTTTTTTAAATAATGTCGGTAACTCTGGCTCACCCTCCATAAAAAAAAACTCCTTCCCCTTACGGGAAACTCCTCCCTGGAAAGTTCCTCCCATGTAAAATACACTTCTCTGCAAAATTCCATCTGGTCAATTGCACCCCTCCCCCCTCCAAAAAAAAACCCGTCCGTAAACAGATGAATTAGTCTTAGGGTATCTCAGACTGCTTACTATACGGCATTTCAAGCCAAGGGCTTAAAGGCTCAGATGATGTCTGGACTTCGCTTCTCAAGGAAAGAAGTCCTGACGGTGACCTGCACTACGATATTCGCTCATTTTTAGATATATTGCACTACTCTGTCAAAGTAGCAATGGCTGATGAAGACTAAAGCTCAAAAGATGAGACGATGGTACTCTTCAAGGGAAGGAGCAGCCTTAAGCGGTTCGTGGCATCTAAACCTTAAAAGTCGGATTTTAAAAGTTTTGTTTGGGCTAGAGACTCAAGATAATTTTATGATTTTGAGCCTTTTCAAGGTATTGGTGGCAACAACAATCCCACAGAGTGTGGATTGAGAGGAGACATGGTTGCAAGACTAACTCTTGGTCTTGAAAACAAACGCCGAAGTGTACTTCAGTTTCTTCGCCTCTATTTCTTTGGTGGAAACACTAGCATAATAGAAAATGTATAGTGTTGAAACCTTTCGTGCAAACTGACTTGGAGATTTTGCATCTAAGCTAATAACAAAAGTCGAGACGAAAAAAAAATAGGGAACCTTATCGTTTGCTACGTCTTCTGAAGGAGCGACTTTTTTCGCTGGAAAGATACCAACATCGTCAATGGTTTTTCATCCTTTGTTGGTCACATCCCATCTGACAGTGCCCAGAAATGGTACAACGCAGCAAAGTCCAAAGTAGTAATTGAAAGGTCGTGCGCACTAAGGGAATATAATAAATGTATTGGATTTATGGAAGTGATAGATTAACTGAATTCACTTTACAGAAGAAATATAGAAAAAAGCGTTGGTACATACTCATTTCCACCATTTCATAGATGTTGCTCCAGTCAATGCGTGGATTATCTATTGAAAAAACGTGCTCTGTCAGGAGGCTCAATATCATCCAATTTCAAGCGCATTTTGCAGTAGCTATGACAAGCAAAGGCGGAGAAGGATCAGTGTCAGAAGCAGCTGTGTCAAAAAAAGGAGTTAATTTGTGGGTACTTATTAAGAATCCAGAAAATACGCTAGAAGTGAAGTTTCGTTAATGCTAATGAAATAAATAAAATAGGATGAAAATATAAAAGTTTAGAAACAAATTTGGGCTATATATTTGCACATTAGGGGGAGGGGGGGGGGTAAAGCATGGCATATATTAAATACGTAACGTCCTCAATAATATCTAGATTAATTTTATTAGTGGCCACTTCAAGTCCTAATAGCTTATCTAGCAAAAGAGAATATTTCCTGGTACCAGAATAAGAACTATTCGAGTGAAACAAGGTTCATTTGCAAAAAAAAAAAAAAAATCCGAAGCAACATCGTGTCTTGAACCATAGGCAGCGCAATAACGCTACCTAAGTAAAGAACGATGTTGGTACAATGTATTATTTTTTTATTTTTTTTTAGACGAGGGCACTTCGTATAGAAGGATTTGTCGTAGATACTTTAAAAAGGACTCATTTGATTCAAAATTGAAAGGGCTAGTGCCCTTTTTAATAGTCGAAAGTGATTGAAGGGCAAATAGCCCCTCCACGCCCATCATTTCTCTTACACATCCAATTAAAATCTTGAGATAGCCATTTTGTTTAGTGTGGTTGAAAGTCCCGGAAATTATGTTTTTGAGGATGACGACCACCACCACCCACCACAGTCCTCAGGACATGGGTTGTAAGTTATGGCCTGGGGGCATTTGAGTTTTTTGTAGAAAGGGTGGTCGTATAAGCTTGGAAGGTGGCTCATTGGATTGGTAATCAGAATTTGTAGTGCCATTTTTAAAAAAAACAGTGATTGGAGGGCATTCAGCAGGGGCTTATTTGATTTGAAATCAGAAGTTATAGTGCCCTTTTTAAGAGTCAAAAGTGATTTGAGAGCAACCAGCCCCCCTCCACGCCAATCATTTCCCCAAACACATCCAATAAAAATTTGTAGATAGTAATTTTGTTCAGCGTAGTTGAAGGGTCCGGAAATTATGTCTTTAAAGATGACAACCATCACAAAGCCCTCAGAGCAAGGGTTGTAAGTTATGCCTTGGGGACATATAAGGCTTTTATAGAAACGGAGGTCTTATATACTTTAGAGGGGTATCACTGGAAAGGTAAGCTTCGGAAGGGGCTTGTTGGATTGGTAATCAGAAGTTTTAGTGCCCATTTTAAGAGTCAAAGTGATCACAGGGCAGCTACCTCCCCCGCACGTCGTGTTTTCCCGAGATGCACAACAGTAGAAATTTTGAGATAGCCAATTTATTTGAAATACTCCGAAAAAATTTAAATGTTTTAAGTTTTTATAACTTTGTAAAGTATTTGGAACATAAATTCGAGAAGGCTTTTTCTGGTGTCTCGTTTCTTAGAGATTTGGCCATGTATATGTCAACGAGAACAGTCCAGGGGGCTTTTGGGACTAAAGCTAGTCTTGGGAAAGGGTCCGTTCCCAGGCATGGTTGAACAACCAATAGCTGGAACTTCCGTTCCAGGAAAGTTACATTCTTGGCTCATTTCTAAAGGAGTCCATCTTTGGCCTCCGTCGTAGCTAGTTGTTCTTGTGCTACCTTATTTTCTCTATGTGTATTCTCACGTTATTTAATAAAGACCATGTACCAACGTTTATCGTCTATCTTTGGAATTTACGTAAACCATAACATCTGCCAATATAAAAGGGCATATAGAGAACTTAAATAGAGGTTTACAGAGTGATGGCAAGCGGTTAAAACTAGTGGAGCATATATCACTAGTGGAAAACCTCCAAGTGACATTTGAGTGACCGTTATAAGTATTTACGACATCTTATGCTAAATACTGGCAACATATTGAAGAGTATTTCGTCCGCTACCAGACTGTGATATTGAGCTGCAAATACTATAAAAGACTGATTAATAAGACATCGAAACGTTACGAGCTATTGAACTTTCTTCTTTTCAAAGCGCCTTCTTGAGAAACACTTTCTTTTAAATGAACATTTTGAAATAGGCTGTTACACAATGCCTAATATGGATTCCCTCGCGATAGCTTCTACCTACTAATTAAAATTTCTACAACTGAGAGTCTCCGGTTGATTTTTACCTTCACTTAGCCATTCTACGGTCGGTGGTTTATTTTACCTGATTTTATACAGTCGACGTGTGATCTACATTTGACAGTTTCCAACCAAAAATTAACATTTTGAATTCGATAATCGAAAATTAATTCTCAATTGTGACTACATTTGACGCTAGTGATTTAATTGAAACCAACTACAATTGGATCTGGAAAGGACTATCTTTCGTAAGTGATTTACCACGACTAAACAACCCAGTAAATTTTATTAGACCCTTGTTGTTAAAAGTGAAGTTATTGCCCAAAATTTAGCGTCCGTAATTAAAGAACGGTGTTTAAAACAAATATTTAAATTTTTAGAATAACTGCTTTTCAAATTTTAATCTCAATATGTCAGTTTTTATTCCTATTCTCGATCCGGCGGAAACTGGATATAACAAAAAGGTTGCTTTTGATTTTGTAAAACAGTGGAGGGGAAATGGCATATTTCCACCTCTTTTATTTGACCCAAATGATCCTGATTTCGATCAAGATGAACTTTATGATTACCTTCAAAAGATCAAGACATGGGTCCCAACAAACCCTCCAACTCCCCTGAGCACCACCCCAATTAATCCTCCAATAGAACAGCCTCAACAGTCCCAAGTAATAGGATCGCTAATTGACCCTCTTTCAGTAATAACACCACTCAAAAAGGCAGAAAGCGGAAAAATAATTGAGTTTGTTTCGCAGTTACAAAAATTTCATTTGTTGTTAAATTGGTCTGATTCAAGAGCCTTACAGACCGCGTCACTTTTGGCCCATGGGTTGTTTCGCCCCTTTTTTGAGGATCTGGATCCCTCGATTACGAATTTTTCAAGTTTAAAACGTGAATTACTTGTAGCATATGCCCCAGGCAAAACAGCAGGCAAAATGGTTGCAGAGTTTGTAGGCGCGATTCAATTTAAGGATGAAACGGTATATCTGTTCTATAAAAGGATACTAAACTTAGAAAGGTCATGTAGGGTGTCCTTAGAAGCCAGTGAGGACGGTTTAGTCCTTGGAAGACTTGCTCTTAACGCATTCAAGGAGGGGATCAGACCGTCCTACAAACACTATTTGTTAGAGCATAGCGCAGAAATTTTTTGTTTAGAGGATGCGTACAAGGTTGCAAAACAATATGAACAGATAGAACAGATAGCGGGGGAAGGAGAGACGTCGTCTTCTTCCGACGAATATCTTTCTGCTCTGACGAGGGTGAAATTCGGACTCAAAGATGAAGGTTTTCAAGGCCGTGGGCGAGGAAGTGTTCGTGGTCGGGTAAGTTACGATAGGGGGCATAGTAGGGATAGTTATTCTGATGAGAGAAGAAAAGAGTGTCTTACTTGCGGGGGGAGACACAGCGTTACGGAATGCTATCAAAAATGCGGATCATGCGGAAAACCAGGTCACCCAGCGGTTAATTGTTGGGGTAATAGGTCGTATGAAAAGAGGGATACGCGTCATGAAAATATACAGTGCTGTTTTTGTAAGGAATATGGACATATTCGAGCCCTTTGCGAAAGAGCGAATGCTCGTAGAAGTGCTACTCCGGGAAACGAGTGAACCGACCAAAACTGGGGGAAATGGTTGGTAGTAAAATTATACCCCAAAAGATTCCTACTACTAAGTTAAATGTTCAAGTTAAACCAATAGAGCAAATAATATTAGATTCCAGTGATATTTTAACTAGCAATAGCAAACAATTCAATCACAGTCGGGGGGGGGGGGGACACCAAGAAGAAGTTCTATGCTATCTTGGGTTACCTGCCAAGCTAAATAATAACATTCAGTTCCCAATGCTCCACAAGATCAAGCTAGGTGATATAGAGTGTTCGGCATTTTTAGATTCAGGTTGTCATAAGTCGATAATTAGCGAAAGACTGTTTAACCGAATCTCCCCTAAATTTCGACAAAATTGTATGCCAACGTTAGCTCGTATAAAACCGCTAGGGTCCGAGTCACTGCCAATTACTGGGAAAGTCATGCTTCCGCTTCGCGTTTCCGACAAGAACCGACAGAAGCGTTTAGATTGGGAGTTTTTTATTTATCCTAATGTGGATTATGAGGTAATTTTCGGATGGGACATTTTGCATGCTCTGAATTCCACAATTAACCTCCATACAAATACCATTACATTTGGGTAATCAGCTAGACAGAATAACCCCTGCAATTTTCAGTCGTTTTGTACAGGTAGTGTTGTATTACCAAAAGCCGTTTCAGTTGGCCCTGGAACTATGAAAATTATTCAATTAAACTTTAGATCCAGAGATGGTAATGACGTTGCAAACGGTTCTACAGTTTTATTCTACCCTTCAGATGATTTAGTAGACAATTTGAAATGCTCAGTACACGTGGTCACTCGTAATGCTAGTTTGGTGGCTATCTTTAATGACAGGGACACGGTAATAAAACTGTCTCGCCGCACGACTTTCGGAGAGTTTGAAGAAATTTCTAATGAATTGATTGAGGCCGCTAAGGCAGATATAAAAATAGAAACCGAGATAAGTTCGTCACAAAAGGAGGAATGGGATGATGATACTTTTATTAACGGTTTCCAGCTAGATCATCTCACTGGTAAGCCTTTACTGAAAGGTAAACTGCGCAGCCTTCTAGTTAAATATAAACAAATTTTTTCGCGCCATAGTTATGACATAGGAAAGAATGACCTGTTTAAATACAAAGTTGTAATTGATCCAAATGTTCCACCTCCACAGCCAAAATCATTCAATTTACCACTTGCCATGCAAGACGTCCTACAAAAGCATATCGCTGCACTATTAAAGGCTGGCGTCATCAGACCTGGACGAAGTGAATTTTGTAGCCCCGTTTTCCTAATTGGAAAGGCGAAAAATGGTGAGATTGCTCCAAAACACAAATGGAATTTGGATAACTCGAGAATAATTTGGGACATGAGAGGTATTAATAAAATGATCAAAGATTCAGCGTGGCCTAAGCCTCTTATCAAAAATGTCCTTCAGAAATTAAGCTCCAAAAATAAATACTCCATTTTGGACATGAAGCATGCGTATTATAATGTCGAATTACATAAAGATTCACAAAAATATTTTGCATTTAACTCACCGGAAGGAAAAATGTACACTTTTACGAAGTGTCCACAAGGATCAAATATCTCCCCTCGAGCTTTTTGTCAGTGGGCTAACATTTTATTTGATACCGAAACTTTTGGAAATATTGTGACATTATACATTGATGATATTTGTGTTGCGAGTAGGGGCGACAATAATGAACATTTGGCAGACCTTGAAAAAGTGTTTGAAAGGCTTTTGCAAAATAATGTTAAATTGGGAATGAATAAATGCCAATTCTTCACTGAGCGTCTGGAACTATTAGGACATGAAGTGACTCCAGCGGGCATTGCGCCGCTCAAGAACAAACTTGACGCCATAAAAGCCATTCAACCTCCCAGAGATATAGCGGAACTTAGAAATTTCTTAGGGCTAACAAATTGGTACCGCTCCTTCTATTTGAATTACGCAAAATTATCGGCACCACTAACGAAGCTACTCAGAAAAGAGTCAAAATGGTCTTGGGGAAAAGATGAACAAGAGAGTTTTGACTCGTTAAAAATGGAAATAAGCAACCCAAATTCTGTATTTTTATCGTTTCCTGATCTATCAGAGAACGCTTCATTTTGGATTGCGGTAGATACATCCGGTGATAATTGTGGCGGTCTCCTTCTACAGATAGATGACACCGGACGGTTTAGGCTAGTCTCCACATTCAGTAAAGTTCTTTCGCGCCAATTTAGTAAAATGGATAACATGTCACGTGAGCTCTTCGGAGTGGTACAATCTATAAAACACTTTGAGTACTATATCTGGGGAAGGGAAGTTCATTTTCTAATCGACTGTAAAGCAATTACATTTCTCCGTAAGTGTAAGGATAGGTCATCAAAGCTGTATAGAATTTCACTAGTCTTAGACAGTCCCTTGTATCACTGGCACCATATACCAGGGAAAACACACGCTGCCGACATACTGTCTCGACCAGCGAAAGAAATTGTAGAGGCTACTAGACCCTTTTCAATGACGGATGATGAGTTAGAATTTTTTGCCGCACCAGCAAAATTGAAAGAGATTAATTATTTAGGTTTAGAACACAAACATATGGGAAAACTTCAAAGAGAAGACGCCACATTAAAAACTTTAATTGAATATCTTGAGGTGAAAGGAAAAAGGTCAAAGGTCTGCATAGCTACCCAGGAAAAGGGGGCTGGTTTTGAGGTCCCGTGGGATGGTACTGATGCCTCACGGGATGGTTTTGTTGCAATGCGAGATGGTACTGATGCCTCGCAGGGCGGTTTGGCTACCCAGGAAAAGGGAGCTGGTTTTGAGGTCCCGTGGGATGGTACTGATTCCTCACGGGATGGTTTTGTTGCACTGCGAGATGGTACTGATGCCTCGCAGGGCGGTTTGGCTACCCAGGAAAAGGGAGCTGGTTTTAAGGTCCCGTGGGATGGTACTGATGCCTCACGGGATGGTTTTGTTGCACTGCGAGATGGTACTGATGCCTCGCAGGGCGGTTTGGCTACCCAGGGAGAGGGAGCTGGTTTTAATGTCCCGCGAGATGAGGTTGATGCATCGCAGGACGGTTTTGATGCCTCTTGGGATGAAGTTCTTGTTGAAGAAACAAGGACAAAATTGGAAAAAACTACCATGGTTGAAACATCTTGTCGATGGAATGTTCATGAGTGATGGTGTATTATACTGCAAATCCAGTATGAATGGAGATCTAGAATTTGCACAAACACCAAAACTGATGATCCCCGAAATGCTGATTGACACTACGATTAAATTAGCTCATGAACATCCCCTAACAAGTGCACATTTAAGTAGCAAAAAGACGCTACAAAATCTTCAGGCTTATTGTAATTTCAAAAATATGGGGAAAAGAGTAGACATAGTTTGTAGAAATTGTCATGTGTGTCTCCGGAAAAATAAATTCCATGAAATCCCCCATCCACCGTTAGGTCGGAGTGAAGATCCTTCTCATGTCGGTCACATGTGGAGTATGGACACTGCTGGACCATTACCGAAAACGGATGAAGGGTTTGAGCATGTAATAGTAGCTGTAGAACATTTCACAAAATTTGTTGTTCTTGAGAGTGTAAAGAATATTTCCGCAAAGTCGATTTTGAAGTTTTTAAATGAAAAAATTATTTCTTATTTTGGGTTATTTGATATATTGCTCACGGATAAACATGCAAGTTACCGTTCTAAAGTGGTGGAGGATTTCTGTGCTAAGCACAAGATTGATCACCGATTTTCTAGTGGCTATAACCCATTTTCGAATGGTTTATGTAAAAACCGAGTAAAGGCGTGCAAAAACATATGCAAGGCCTACTGTTATGAATCCGAGTCTAATTGGTCGGAGTATATTCCAAGTATTCAACTGGTACTCAATAGCGCTATTTCATCAACCACAAAATTTCAACCATTCCAACTTATGTTCGGTCGACAACCGATTTCCTATCTTGATTTAAAGTTACTGCGACCGCGACGGGACGACTTCAACAGTTACGAAGAGTTTGCAGCTAGCCAAGTCCAACAGCTTTTCTACCTCCATAGTATTTGTCGCAAGGAAATCGAAAAATCAAGAGAAGTTCAGGCCGGACAATATAATAAAAACAACACAAAAATTCCAAGGTTGAAAGAGGGAGACATTACCTATGTTCAGGATATGACATGCAAAGGGTTAAAATTAAAATTTCGCGGCCCATATATAACAATAAAAGTAATACAACCAAACCAAGTTTTCCTACTACAGGAACTAGACGGAAAGGGTACCAGAAGAATAGTAAACATCAGACTAATGAAACCAGTCAAAGACCCCTCCGTATTTCTTGCGAAAAATCCAGAGTACTCTGAGTATGTAAGTAATAAACCAATCACTAAAGAATCGGAAAAGACATTAAATGATGTTGGGCGTTTAGGTCAGCGTTTAAAAGAAATTTCTTTATGTATAGATGTACCAGTAGCACAGCAACAAAGTTTAAGAAATAAAGGTAACTCAAGCACCGCCTACTTAGAATCAAGAAGCCAAAACGGGGAATTAACAGTCCAGGAGTCCAATACCATCAACCCATTATTTGTGGATGTAAACACAGGGGATACTCACCATGACATGACTAATGTATCTACTATTTTGTCGAAACATACTAGTCCTACAAGTAATACTGTCCGGGAGAGTAGCACCAATAATAATGTAGAGAAATCCCCAGTAGCACTGCCATTTGTTGAACCACAAGCTAGTAAAGAAAAACCAAATAGGTCTAAACCGAGGCGTTCCGCAGCAATAAAACCCCGAGGATTTTATTGGGAATAATATCTTAACGTCATTGCTGCATGGTATGATTTTTAGAGTTTCTGCAATTTCATTTATTTGTCGCTGGTATTTTCAGGATTAATTAGCCTTTCCCGGTCATTCCTTTTGCCCTAATTCAAAGTTTATACATAATCCCAACTTTCCTTGTCCTCATCAAATTCAGGGGTATGGGGAACAAGTCTATTTTAAAGTATACAAAGAAAAATGAAGTGTTAAAATATCCAGTTTCCGACTACTGTTATTGGTGTGGTTCGTTTATACTATATAAATTTTTACTTATGCAAGTATTGTGTAGTGTTTATATTATGTAATTCTTTACTAGTTTATGCTGAAGAATGTTAGTAGGTGAGAAGTGAATAATTTGGGAAGGGTATTGAATGTTTTGAATTCAATTAAAGTTTGAGGGTTTAATGAGAAGGGGATAAGCCAAATTTGGGAAATTTAACTTAAAACAGGGGGGAGAATCTGCAAAGTATTTGGAACATAAATTCGAGAAGGCTTTTTCTGGTGTCTCGTTTCTTAGAGATTTGGCCATGTATATGTCAACGAGAACAGTCCAGGGGGGCTTTTGGGACTAAAGCTAGTCGTGGGAAAGGGTCCGTTCCCAGGCATGGTTGGACAACCAATAGCTGGAACTTCCGTTCCAGGAAAGTTACATTCTTGGCTCATTTCTAAAGGAGTCCATCTTTCACCTCCGTCGTAGCTAGTTGTTCTTGTGCTACCTTATTTTCTCTATGTGTATTCTCACGTTATTTAATAAAGACCATGTACCAACGTTTATAGTCTATCTTTGGAATTTACGTAAACCATTACATCTGCCAATATAAAAGGGCATATAGAGAACTTAAATAGAGGTTTACAACTTTAATAAATAAAAAAATATTAAGATTTTAAAGAAAAAATATGAGCATGTCTATATTAAACTGACAATGCACATTAATTCACTTTTTTCAGTAAAAGTGCAAATTATGTTCTGGCCTTGAGAAAGCATAGGGGTTGTAAGCCCTAATCATGTAAATTTCTGCTCGTTTTGAGTTTGACTCGGTTATTTATTGTATTTTGTTCGTTTTGGATTTCATTTATTTACTTATGCTGATTTGTGGTAGTTTTACGCTTGGTAGACTATTTGATTCTCTTTTTGCTCATTTTTGGTTCAATGGAGTTCATTACTTTTTTAGTTTTTTAAATTATAAAGTTTTTTAAATTATTATTTTGACAACGTTCGCAGTGTCAGATAAGCAGTTTCTAATGTGTTCTAAATTTCTGGTTGCCGTCATCATTTGTGGACAATGGCATTTGTTACTTTTTTGTCTTTTTTTTCAATTTCCAAATATATATTCGAAATCCAACTATTTTATTTACATAAAAAACGACTGTTCTATCAGTTAATCCAAAAAATTAGTTCCCTCAAGGGAGGGTTAAAATGAATAAATCACATCAAGCATAAAATAACAGACACTAAAACATCTGCTAAAAGAGTTAATAACAATTATAGCCTATTTCTAAGGTGTATTACTTATTTTTCAGAAAAATTCATATTATATAGGGGTTGAAGGCAGACATACCTTCGCAGGAAATGCAAACAACCCAATTTTTCCTATCGATGGTTTAATCGGCTATAGTAGTGTTGTATTTAGAAGAAAGATCAATTGTACGTGGCTTTCAAATACTAACACAGGCTCATCCAAACCTTTTTTCTCTAGGTCTTAAGGAGGGTTTCTGCCTCATCTTTCTCCTTCAAGCTGAATTGTGAAGAAATTCCAAGCATAATCCACATTTTTTTTTATATTTAATTGATAATAGAAACCTAAATTGACTTTTACTATGGTCTGCGTTAAATAAAAAAATAAACTGGTAAATCCCCACTTTCCATTGCTAAATTACTGCTTTTTAATTTTATTTCTTATGGGAACCTTGGAAACAAAATATAGAAGTATTTAAGGGTTTTTTAGACTCTTTAATTAGCATAAATTTAATTTTGAATCTGTCTGGTGTCTTAAAAACTAGCATTTAAATGTTAGAAATTCGTGTGTGGCCAAATTCCTTTCCATGTCTCATGAGTGCTACTCCTTATGCATAAATGGCGAAAATCATCCTAATTCACATAGCAAACAATTGTAATTCTGGTAGACCCAACAGACTAAATGGCCTATAAAAACATTTCTTTCCTGAATTAGTTGATGATTTGCAGTTATTATTTATCATGTTTAAAATTCAATTAAGAGGTGATGTTTGCAAGTCCGGGTTTCACGAAGGTTTCACGACATGAATGTGGGTGAATATCCTCATGACTCAATTTTTCACGGAACTCACTGGTTTGGTATGAACTCTAATTACATATGAAGGAAAGAGAGGAAAGGAAACAATAAATGAAAAATAAAATAAAAAAAGGGGTGAGAAAAGGTTTTTGTAAGAGGTTTTTTGCCACTGGCTGACAAAATCCTCGTTTTTTCACCCCTGTTTTTATTTTATTGTTCATTTATTATTTCCTTTCCTCTCTTTGCTTCCTATGTCAGGTATAGCCAGTGTGATCTTAGAATGTATGAACTCTAATTATGATTCTGCTGATGTAAGCTCCATTCAACAACCTGTATAAGCTTGACAGGTACTTTTGAGGATTACACCCATTTTTTTTAGGATAAAATATTGGATAATCAGCTGTTTCTTATTTTTTTAAACTCAGTTCTAATGAATATATTTCAATTTTTTCATCTCATTGGCTGAAATGTGTAGACGTTATTGAAAATCTCTCAATATTTTATAACTTTCACTTCCGTGGCAAAATAGATACTATCAGAAATCAACCCGATATTTGTATGAAAGTGCCAAAATCTAAAACCTCAGGAGAGAATAAAGTTTTCCAGTCCTGATTAGAGACCTTTCTGTGGATCTACATTATCGATATTAATTATACCATGGCTTTACAGTGTGTCAGATATTAGCTCTGCGTGAATCTATAGTATTCTATAGTGGTCCCTGAATTTATCAGAGAAGGGAAAAATGGGCAATCGGCACTACGTGTGGCAATCGTGGAGATTTTTTGGGGGCATAAAGTCTGATAAGTCTTTGTGTAGACCTATAAATCCAAATCCCGAGCGAAGTCTGCTTCCTAACGCTCTACTGCCATCTAGCTTCTCTTTCTGACGTTGGTGCAGCAAATAAGTTTATATGGTAAAACTAGTATTTTCAAGACGTAAACTTATCTGCAATAGAATTGATAGCTCTATCCTATTAGCAACACGAGGCACTAAATTCAGTTATTTTCATTTTTTCATTAGGAGATAGTAAATATTGAACCTACTTTTACATCTGTGATCTCTGTCTAATTTATTTTTGGAAAAGTGATGTAATTTTGGCCAAGAGATAGGATGAAAAATAAATTCAAATTACCTTAGAATAGTTCAAGTATAACTGTTTACTTATTTATCAAAAGGTTTTTCCAGAGAGAGAAAGAAAGGGGGGGGGGGGGGGTCAAAAACACATTAGGGGGGGGGGGTCAAAAACACATTAGGAATAAATTTTGGACCCAGATTAGAAAATATTCTGGACCCTTCAGGGCCATCTTGGGGTCTCCCACCCTATATATTAGTATATATATCGAGGTATTTTCCTGCAAGAAATTATAGGAAAAATGGTAAGACCATCCGAGATTATGAAGAAAATAAAAAGGACGAGGAGAACTATATGGCAAAGAATCTGTTTATGTGCTTAAAGTCTTGTGCTATTTATGCAGCCCATCAGTTCCTGCAAATTTGACCATTTGACGACCATTTTACTTCTAGGCAGAACCATAATGATATCCGATAAATAAAAGTTCAAATAGGGATAAAATCCTTTTAATAGACAGTGATAGAAATTCACAAAAATACCAGATATTTCGGTCACATATACAGTGACCGTCATCAGTAGTAAAACATCAGGAGTTTTACTACTGATGACGGTCACTGTATATGTGACCGAAATATCTGGTATTTTTGTGAATTTCTATCACTGTCTATTAAAAGGATTTTATCCCTATTTGAACTTTTATTTATCGTCATGGAAAGGCAGTGTGGTCTCCGAAATTATCTACATAATGATATCCACAGAAGAAAATTCTAAGAATCTAACCTTTGCAGACACCTTTATGTTTCACACCTACAGGATGACCTTCACATCTGGCTTGTGAAAGCTGACATTCAGATATATATGTTCGCCCATCAGTTCCACAAATCTGACCATTTGAAGTGTCTTGCTTTTGGACAGAGCTAGTTGATCTAGGTATTCTGGTGGTAATCTGCATTTGGGGTGATGAAGACTTTAAAAAACCTAATGGACTTTCAATATATTCCCCTTCACTGCAGATCTTGGAGGCTAATATGCAACCTGATAAACCATTTTCCTGAAAACTTAAATGTTATTTTAGAAAAAGTCTTTTGAAGTGTGACCATTCTTTAATTTTTGAAAAGGAAAGGGGAGTCCGTGGTCTTTCAAGCCCAGTCTCAACCGGTGTTATTTTCATTTGGCTAAAAATTCAGTAGCCATATTATTCAGAATATCAAACACTATCAAATTATGTTTTTTAGATATATGCCCTTATATGGTAGGCTAGTTCTGTGCAAAGCCACCAATAATAGGCCCGTTTTTTAGTACTGAGATCTTACATCTAAGATCTTACATCTTTCTCCTTTACATTTTACAGTCAAGTTTCTAAGAACACTGGTTCCGAAACAATTTCTTTGTGAATTATGGTCCAAAAATGAGTTCCGTTTTCAAAACGACCGTAAGAAGGGTGGACTACATACACTACCCTAAGAATCTTCCAAACTACCCAATGTAACAATAAACAATCAGCTATGTATCTCCTGGATTAAGCATGGCTGGTGTAAAAATTGTATTCTGCAGCCTAAATTGTGCTTTGTTTATATATATATATATATATATATATATATATATATATATATATATATAATATATATATATATATATATATATATATATATATATATATATATATATATATATATATATATATATATATATATATATATATATATACATATATATATATATATATATATATATATATAAATATAAATATATATATATATATATATATATATATATATATATATATATATATATATATATATATATATATATATATATATATATATATATATATGTATATATATATATATATATAAATATATATATATATATATATATATATATATATATATATATATATATATATATATATATATATATATATATATATATATATATATATATATATTATATATATATATATATATATATATATATATATATTATATATATATATATATATATATATATATATATATATATATATATATATATATATATATATATATATGGACCTCTACCTTTAATGTATTTTTTTATAGCCTCTACAGCTTTTTCCGTTCAAACCCATGATTTAGATATTCTTTATAGAATACATTTGCAAAAAAAAAAAAATGCATTTTCCTCATTTAATAATGAAGCTAGATCCTATTGCGATTTGAGCCTAACCCAGAAACTTATCTGGTTGGCCCAGAAACATGTCTGGTTGGCCCGGAAACCTGTCTGGTAGGTTTTGTATAATCCCATATTCAATTGACATCAATAGCAATAATCAGTCTTGTAATCAACCATGGAAAGCTGCCAGGGAACGTAAAGGGGCAAATAGCACAGGATGGAACATAACCTACGCAAAATGGTACCTCTTACCCTACTGAGCTATACTTTTCTAACAGAATTAATAATCAAAATTAGTACTATTTTTATTCCTTTGAAAATTACTGCATATAAAAACTTCGAATACCGTATCAAAATTTATCATTTATCTTTGAATATTAGTGCGTCGAAAAAAAAACTCCTTCAGGCAAACTTCAGAAGTATATTAGAACTGCGGGATGTGGCTATAGTTATCGTGAATGAAATTCAATCTCTCCACTCTGTGTGGACTGAGATCATTTCTTTTCTAAGTCACTATCATAGTCACTATCAGGCCTACCACTAAAAATAGTCTTTCTGCGGTCAAACTAGTCGCAGGTATAGACAATGACTTGCTGGCAAGAGCAGCGACGTAGGAAATTTCATCGACGTAGGATGAAACGCGACGTAGGCGACGTAGGAATTGTGTACGTCGTAGGAACGTCGACGTAGGCGATGGCGACGTAGGAATTGTGTCAATGGAACAGAAGAACGTTGCTGTCACCGTCGTCTTCGGTTTCTTCCTATGTCTTTACAAAGATGAAGTGTACTGCAGCTTGATTCCTGATTGATTCCAGCTCTTCCAGATTCGCTACTCTTTTTCAGACAACCTCCTTGTTCTCTTTTTCAGCCTTCTTTTTTTAGCAATGTTTCTTCAAACTAAAAAAAAAATTGAAAGCAAATCATTTTTTCACACGACCTCTTTTCTACACCACCCAGGAGGTAGAGATCAAAGCGCGTTTTTCTTATAGAGGTATCGCCATTAGCCACTAATCCTTTAATTAATTTTCATTAAAAACAATTATTAAAAATTTCAAAATTTTTTTTTTATTGAACAGTTAAATAAAACAAGTTCTTACTAAGCCAAATTTGATGAATGTGTATATAAAAAAAATATTTAGTATGGTCCACCAACCCTCCTTTAACGCCCATGGTTTTTGTTTATAAAATTCACATATATTGTGTCTTATATTTGAAAAAAAAAACCTTTTCCATACCATCCAAAAGGTAGAGATCTAGGTACATTTTTGTCTTCTTTTTTTGAGGTTTCGGCAGTTTCTTTTACTCAATAAGATTAGTCAAATACTACTTGTAAATAGTGCAAGCAAGTGAGAAACTAGCAGCCAACTTACTAGTTGTCTACTATAGCCACTAATCCTCTCTTTGATTTTTATTAATTATATTAATAAAAATCAATTTAACGCAAGTTTATCGGATCAACCGATTTTGCTCCCCCTCCCCTCCCCCCCCGCCCTAAATTGTTTTCTATCGGATCAACATATTTACGTATGTTACCTAAAATATTCTGGATCCGCCCCTGTGTTATTTAGTGGAAAATTAGAGAGGAGTGGCAATATTCATCAGTAATTTTATATGTGAATCGTAATAAATTGTAAACATAGATATACTTACATTTGAGTATGACATTTTGGTCTATCAATATATTTTAGCTTTCAGTGAAAAGTTGACAGGAGAGATTTCGTTATAGATCAATTATTCAAGTTTTATAACAGAATAAAATGAATTTTTCATTAGTTGTGAAAGAATCGTCTTTCAAACATGTTTTGATCTTTTTGTTGTTGGCATAAAAACCCGGATCAACGAACTAATTTAAAATTCTAGGCCAATTCAAATATGGATTTTAATGAATGTACTTCAATTTTCAATTTATTTCATTTAAATTTGATTTTTTCTTTGTTTTTCTTTCTTACCAGAATGAATAAAACGAGCATAAATTAGATAAACATGATATTAGATATGGCAGTACTAGAAAAATTCAGAAATAATTATGTTAATTATGATTTTAAAACTTACGTTGTTTTACTAATGAAATATTCATGGATTATTTAGATATCAGCTGATTATATATATCAGATGTCAGCATGTCCTAGGATGAAAGGGTTAGAATGACTTTTCAGTCTTTGACAGAAAGTTAATACAAAACAGAATACAAACAGGGGTTAATGATAAACCCTATGCTTTCTAAAAGCCAGAATATATATATTATTCTATTGTAATTTTTTTTTCTAAATGTTTTCACTTTTACAACTTTAAGCAATCAAAAATTAGTTAATATTTCTAGCAATAAAAATCCTCATATTGTTAGAGAATGCATATAATAGAAATTTTGAGACAGCTATTTTATACAAAATAGTCTAAATATAATATAACCTGGCTTGTGGGGTTGAAACAAATCCCACAGATTAGGGGCAAGGATTGTAAGTTATACCAGAGGGTATTTAAGGTTCTTATTGAAGGGATAGTTGTTAAAAATTAGAAGAGGCTTTGTCTCTCTCCCTGAAAAATACTATGTCAATATAAAACGAACAGAAATTAATTAAATAACTTTTTCCACAAAATACGTTTTTTAAAAAAAAGTAAAGAACTCCATTAAACCACAAATGAACAAAAATAGAATCAAATTATGTACCAAACATACAACTACCACAAATCAGTATCAATTAATAAATATAACCAGAAAAAAAGAAATTAAAATAAATCAAACTCAAAACAAGCAGAAAATAATATGAGTAGGGTCCTAACCCCATGTCTTCTAAAAGCTTGAATTTAATTTGTATTTTACCGAAAAAATTCAAATGAATTTAGTGAAAAAAAATGTGTATGGTCAGTTTAATTAACAAAATAGAATCTAATAATCTACCGAGCATACAACTACCACAAACCAGTATCGATAAAAAAATGAAGCCCAAAACAAACAGAAATTAAAATATGTCAAACTCAAAACGAGCAGATATTAATCTGAGTAGGGTCTAAACCCTATGCTTTCTAAAAGCTAGAACATAATTTTGTCCTTTATTCAAATTTTTTTAAAATGTTATCACTTTTATAACCTTAAGAAATAAAAAATTAACTAAGATTTTATGGAATAAATATAAGCATATGTACATTAAACTGACAATGTATATTTTTTTCAGTAAATTCTTTTGAATTTTTTTTCAGTTCTAAACTGAAAACGTTTGACACTAAGAGTTCAAAATCCTATTTTATGGTCGAAAAAAATGCATTCTTTTTCTTTTCAATCAACATATGTATATTAAATGGCAATGCAGATATTTTTCAGTAAATTCAATTGATTTTTTGTCAGTAAAGTACAAATTATATTCTGGCTTTTAAAAAGCATATTTTATTTTATATTTGGTGCTGTGTTGTTTTTTTTTTGCAAAAGCACGTGGACTCAGTAACTTCTTTTAAAATGACTCCATAAACAGTCTTTATGATTTTCCAGTGGCCCATTAGCAGTGAAGAAGGAAAGAACGAACTTGAGTTCCGTCTATATTATATTTAAAATGCATTATTATATACAATTTAGCATTTTACTTGTTCATACAATTTTAGTTGTAAAGGTTAATTATAAAGTTCTAAGAGTAATTAGTCTATTTAAAAAAGGGGTTTTAAGCAGTTCCATAATTCCTGGAGTAAATAGAGTAAGTAAAAGAGCAAGTATAATACCAAGAGGACGTATAAAGAACCTAGACCATCGAACGTGACAAGACCCATCCGATTTCACAAAATTTGACTAAGCTGAATAGCTAAGGCAAAGGGTATTGAAAAATGTCTAAAGTGATCATAAACGAAAATAATAAACAAGAAAAATAATATAGTCAGATCATTGCGTCTCTGAAATTTACAAGAAGTAAAAACAAAAGTAAAAAACAAAGAAATATCCATTTTGAATATGAGTCGCAGCAAGAATTAAAATAAGTCAAAACCAAAGTGAAGAGCAAAGAAATATGTGACTAAAATATATGCCACAGTGAGAAGAAAGAAATATACAGTTCGAAAATAAGTGGTTGCGAGAGTTGCGAGCAATAGTTATAAAGCGATTACCAGACAGCGTCAACAACGGAATGACGACCAAAGAATTTTGCAGTTTGAAGACACGAGTCAAAATCAAAGTGAAAATCAAAGAAATATTACTTTAGAAAAATAACACCATCACAATCTTCGACGCAGCCAAAATGAGGCATAAAACCCATTAAAAACCTACTGAGATTTCATAAACTAGAGGTGTTGAAGTGTGTTGATCAAAGAGAGGTGTTGAAGTTGCTCAGGCCATTGAAAGTATTCTCGAACAGGATTCATATAAAAAAATTCAAACAGATCGCGGTAGTGAATTTGTTAATCCCCATGTTGCAAAAGTACTAGAGAAATATAGTACAATGTTCTATCATGGTCACAGTCCTATAAAGGCTGCATTGGCCGAACGATTGATAAGAACTATTCGACTTTTAATTTCAAGATATTGTACATTGAAAAATACATCGACTTTTATTCATGATCTAGATAAAATCATGTTGATTTATAATCAACGACCTCATCGATCATTGTCCAACTCTACACCAACGGAAGTTCATCATTCTCATCATGATACAATTGACACCATTCTTAAACAGTATTCCAATGAATCAAATGTCAAGAAGAAAAATAAATTAAATGTTGGTGATACTGTTCGAATTAATAGAACAACTAATGTTTTTGAAAAGGGGAATTACTTGTGGTCCACTGAACTTTTTAAAGTGGCAAAAATCCTAGACACTAAACCCATAACTTATCGCCTGCGTGATACCAAAGATGAAGAGATTCTCGGTGGCTTTTATGAATATGAACTGCAAAAAGTTAAAAATGCTAGTGAAATCCATCAAATTGAAAAGATATTAAAGACACGTACTCGCAGGGGTAAGAAACAGTTACTTGTTCGGTGGCTAGGATACAACTCTGATTTTGATTCTTGGGTCGGTGTTGAAGATATTGACAATGCCCAATGATTTCTATGTAACTTTCATGTCCAACGTTTCCGATCCTCTCTACAACGACTTGAATACGACAAGTGATTTTTGGACAAAACTCTCCCCCGCCATCAAATTTGACGGTGCGTATGAAGTGGCTCTTGTCGACTGTATTCTCAAAAATACCTATGACATCCTGAGAAAGGATCGAGTGTATGATATAAAAGTTATACCATTCGATTGGACACTCTTTGCCGGCTATGAATGGGTTGAAGCACTTAAATCTAGTGAATATCCACATCCCAATTGAAATATATTGAATATGATAATATGGGAGATTTGTGTCGTACAATCAATAGAAAAACCTCATATCGTAGGAATGGTACATTCCATTTTGATTATTCATTGGAACATGATAGGATTAACATTAGCTCACCTGTTGACACTGAAATAATTATTCTCAATGATAATCTGAGAGATGTTCTTGTCTTTAAACAGAATATGATCAATGGGGAAAATACTGGCACTGTTTACGGGATGGATCAAGTTATTTTTGCTGATTATCCACCTGGTTTCGCCTCGGACTCTTGCAGATTTCTCTATGCATCCTTTGTGGAAACGTCAAGAGTCGGTAATTCAAATGTCCCCCTTCTACGTGTTCTTGAACAAAAAACAGCTCATGAACTTGTTCATCACTATAATATAAAGCATCTTCAGTATGTTCCTGTAAACACTTCGTATTTGGAACTCTGCCAGTTAACACTAAGAAGTGAATTGGGTGATCCTCTAGCAATGACAAAAGGCTTAACAGTGATTACATGTCATTTTCGACCCATTGTCAATGACGGCACAATCACCTAAAATGAACAATAGAAGAATTCCATTTGTCTGTCCCGATATTGATTGTTATGTTGGTGCTTTGAGTCCACGTCAAATAGGCAATGGATTGGACTACTACAAGGGTTGTACTACAATGTCTGGCTATAGTCTTGGTAGCTGGTTTACAAGGCTATTTCGTTCTGCACTACCCCTTGCCAGAAAATATCTTGTACCTGCTGCATCAAATTTTGCTGCCTCCACACTACAGGACTGGGGGTCGGGCAAGAATTTCAAGGAGAGTGTTAAGGAAAATATTAGATCTTCAGCAAGAGCCGTTGGTGAGCAACTAAAATCTCGACAAAATGGGGAGGGATTGAAAAGGATGCGTTTGCGTCATTGACTCATCAGTCTCCACCCAGGCAGGAAGCGAAGGACATCAACAAAGACTTTGGGGAATAAAACAATGAAGGCCAATAAGCAGAAGAAGAAAAAGAAAAACATTGTTAGATCAAAGAAGGATTTATTCTCTTAAGATGACTTATCTCCCCCACAAGGAATCATATCCATCAATCAGTTCCTCATTGAATATATTCAATGCTGAAAATGTTTATGTCAGTGTCAAGTATGGCTACTATGAACAATTTCATCCCCAACAACCCCTCTCGGAGAATATACACTTTCAAATATTTTCCAATGAAGACTATTTCATTGATTTATCATCAACATTTATTGATTTAAATGTTGTGGTGAAGACTAAGTCAGATAATACATCTCCAAATTCCGGCGAGGGTCTCTCCTATGAAAACTGTATTCTACACAACCTATTCAAACAAATTAATGTATTTATTAATGGAACATTGGTGAGCACTAGCAATAATTTATCAAACTATGCAAGCTACATACAATTTATGATGATGACGCCAAAGGCGTACAAGGAGATGAGAGGACAATCATTGGGCTATGAATATCGATCAGGTGTTGATACTGACGGTGAGTTGACTACTGCAGTGACCCAGGAGTATCATCTAGTTGGAAAATTAAATCATGAGATATTCAATATATCCCAATGGCTACCCCCAATGTCAAGATTGACATAAAGTTACAGATGGCACCATCGAATTTCATTTTGAGAAAAACACTTCCTGCAGCACCCGATGCAAATGTCATTATCACATCGGCAATTCTCCACGTCCGAAAACAACAGGTTATGAGCTCTGTTGCATTGGCAGTGGAAAAGTTAAGAGCCAATGGTAACAACATTAAACTTCTTGTCCCCCATACGATCCCCAATCAACGTCACATTGCCACCGGCTCTCGTAGCTATAGCGATTCATCATTTATCAATGGAGAAATCCCATCAAAATTGGCTTTGGCCTTTGTGAAGAGTGGCAGTGCCGTTGGATCCTGGACTGAATCCCCCCATGATTTTAATATGTTCGGTCTATCTAGCCTTCTGTGCAAAGTGAATGGTATTCCACTGTACACTCTATCATTTGACAAAAAATCCTATAGAACTCTGTACGAGTTGACCATGCAATCCCTAGATCATGACTCTCAACTATTTGAAAATGAAATAACCGATTCAATGTTTTCAAAAAATCATGGGGTTATTGTTTTGGACTTGTCAGGCACACAGGATATGAGTATAGTACGAACAGGGAATGTACGTTTAGAGTGTACATTTGCCGATGCTCTGACTGAGAGTATCATGCTAATATCACTGAGTCAATTTGATACCTATTGGGAAATCACACCCGACGGCAGTGTTCTACTAGACCTAGCACCATGAACACAAACCAAATAATCAATGCATTTAGTATGGATCCATACATTTCCCAGTACAAGTCCTATTGCATACCTTCGGACTTCATTGAAAAAATTCCAAGTGTTAACAATACCCTAATCATTGTTAATAGCAGTCCATCGACTTTGAAGACCGGTCATTGGCTATGCATCTTTCAAACAGCGAAGAATATTGAATTCTTTGATCCTCTTGGCCTATCGTATAAATTCTACGCTCCATACATCAGCAACTTTATTGAAAGCAGTGGGAAAACCATTATTCAAAATCAACGAAGAGTACAGGATTTAACGACTAAGACATGTGGCTTTCATGCACTACTCTCTTTCATGTTCAGATGTCGTGGCTACACCTACAAGCAGTTTCTCAACATCTACGTTGACTTACCTCGATTGAACGACTTTCTAGTGGAGAATATACTTACAAGTGTATTTAATATTGATTTTAGTGCCCTAAGAATAAAATGTTCTAAAAATGTATGTGAAATTGTTTATTAATAAAAAAAAATTATTTATATACATGATAAAACGACTTTTCTACTCTTTAGATTTCATCCACTACTAGGTATTTGTCGACAACAACTAGTGCAGGTAGATTATCTGAATTCACAGTGTACTGATCCTGATGTAGTGCAATGTCGGGGTCACATTTTCTACAGTAGAGTGTGACTTCACTCTTGTCATATCTCTTTGTATAGTCAATGATACTATTCTCATTCATTCTATAGAATTCACATGTTTCAATTTGCTTATTTGAAGCAATTTCACAAACAGTGTCCCCAAGTGTCGAATCACATTCTGTCACAGCCAAATAAAAATCAGTGGGCATATAATCATAGTAGTCATTGTCTTCACAACGATGACGTAGAAACCATATTCTTTTGTTGTTCCAACAGTTTAATCGTTGACCCGGTTCCTCCTCCCAGAACAATCTAAAACCACGACGATACCGATCTCGTAGCAATAAACTAAAATCACGCTTAGGATTCTTTCCAATCATACCGGGATATGTATTCTCCCACTGATTACATTTATCATAATGGCAATTGGAGCATAGGTGGCCTCTAGGATGAGAGTCACACACCTCTTCAAGACAGGAATTACAACCTTTAATTTGTACAGCATATCCTTTATGCAATTTACACGGGTTGCATAATCTACACTTTTCATCATGCTCATCAATCATTGTGCACTTCTCACATGATGACCAGCTGCCCAGTGTGTAGACACATAGCGGACATGTATGGAA
Source organism: Artemia sinica (assembly GCA_027921565.1). NCBI lineage: Eukaryota > Metazoa > Arthropoda > Branchiopoda > Anostraca > Artemiidae > Artemia > Artemia sinica. Next base: position 67,585,953 of record CM051256.1, read on the forward strand.
CATTTTGTCATGTGTTGACACTCTCACTGCCACAATGAAACTGAGCTAGCAACAACAAAAATTGTCTGAGGTAGAGAGAGAGAGGAGTAAATACCTCCGTTATCTCTAATTGGCTGCCTAAAAAACAGGTGTCAGCTCGAAAAAACCAGTCTGGTTGAAAAACTTGGAGTTGAAAAAATTTGTGTGGGGAATCCCCGTTTTAGCCCAGAAACCTGTCTGGTTGACCCAGAAACCTGTCTGGTTGGCCAAGAAAGCTGTCTGGTAGGTTTTGTATAATTCCATATTCAATTGACAACAATAGCAATAATCTGCCTTGGAAAGGTACCATGGAACGTAAAGGCCCAGAAACTTATCTGGTTGGCCCAGAAACATGTCTGGTTGGCCCGGAAACCTGTCTGGTAGGTTTTGTATAATTCCATATTCAATTGACATCAATAGCAATAATCAGTCTGGTAATCAACCATGGAAAGCTGCCAGGGAACGTAAAGGGGCAAATAGCACAGGATGGAACATAACCTACGCAAATAGCACAGGATGGAACATAACCTACGCAAAATGGTACCTCTTACCCTACTGAGCTATACTTTTCTAACAGAATTAATAATCAAAATTAGTACTATTTTTATTCCTTTGAAAATTACTGCATATAAAAACTTCGAATACCGTATCAAAATTCATCATTTATCTTTGAATATTAGTGCGTCGAAAAAAAACTCCTTCAGGCAAACTTCAGAAGTATATTAGAACTGCGGGATGTGGCTATAGTTATCGTGAATGAAATTCAATCTCTCCACTCTGTGTGGACTGAGATCATTTCTTTTCTAAGTCACTATCATAGTCACTATTAGGCCTACCACTAAAATTAGTCTTTCTGCGGTCAAACTAGTCACAGGTATAGACAATGACTTGCTGGCAAGAGCAGCGACGTAGGAAATTTCATCGACGTAGGATGAAACGCGACGTAGGTGACGTAGGAATTGTGTACGTCGTAGGAACGTCGACGTAGGCGACGGCGACGTAGGAATTGTGTCAATGGAACAGAAGAACGTTGCTGTCACCGTCGTCTTCGGTTTCTTCCTATGTCTTTACAAAGATGAAGTATACTGCAGCTTGATTCCTGATTGATTCCAGCTCTTCCAGATTCGCTACTCTTTTTCAGACAACCTCCTTGTTCTCTTTTTCAGCCTTCTTTTTTTAGCAATGTTTCTTCAAACTAAAAAAAAATTGAAAGCAAATCATTTTTTCACACGACCTCTTTTCTACACCACCCAGGAGGTAGAGATCAAAGCGCGTTTTTCTTATAGAGGTATCGCCATTAGCCACTAATCCTTTAATTAATTTTCATTAAAAACAATTATTAAAAATTTCAAAAATTTTTTTTTATTGAACAGTTAAATAAAACAAGTTCTTACTAAGCCAAATTTGATGAATGTGTATATAAAAAAAAATATTTAGTATGGTCCACTAACCCTCCTTTAATGCCCATGGTTTTTGTTTATAAAATTCACATATATTGTGTCTGATATTTGAAAAAAAACCTTTTCCATACCATCCAAGAGGTAGAGATCTAGGTACATTTTTTTCTTCTTTTTTTTGAGGTTTCGGCAGTTTCTTTTACTCGTTAAGATTAGTCAAATACTACTTGTAAATAATGCAAGCAAGTGAGAAACTAGCAGCCAACTTAATAGTTGTCTACTATAGCCACTAATCCTCTCTTTGATTTTTATTAATTATATTAATAAAAATCAATTTAACGCAAGTTTATCGGATCAACCGATTTTGCTCCCCCCCCCCCGCCCTAAATTGTTTTCTATCGGATCAACATATTTATGTATGTTACCTAAAATATTCTGGATCCGCCCCTGTGTTATTTAGTGGAAAATTAGAGAGGAGTGGCAATATTCATCAGTAATTTCATATGTGCATCGTAATAAATTGTAAACATAGATAGACTTACATTTGAGTATGACATTTTGGTCTATCATTATATTTTAGCTTTCAGTGAAAAGTTGACAGCAGAGATTTCGTTATAGATCAATTATTCAAGTTTTATAACAGAATAAAATGAATTTTTCATTAGTTGTGAAAGAATCGTCTTTCAAACATTTTTTGATCTTTTTGTTGTTGGCATAAAAACCCGGATCAACGAACTAATTTAAAATTCTAGGCCAATTCAAATATGGATTTTAATGAATGTACTTCAATTATCAATTTATTTCATTTAAATTTGATTTTTTCTTTGTTTTTCTTTCTTACCAGAATGAATAAAACGAGCATAAATTAGATAAACATGATATTAGATATGGCAGTACTAGAAAAATTCAGAAATAATTATGTTAATTATGATTTTAAAACTTACGTTGTTTTACTAATGAAATATTCATGCATTATTAAGATATCAGCTGATTATATATATCAGATGTCAGCATGTCCTAGGATGAAAGGGTTAGAATGACTTTTCAGTCTTTGACGGAAAGTTAATACAAAACAGAATACAAACAGGGGTTAATGATAAACCCTATGCTTTCTAAAAGCCAGAATATATATATTATTCTATTGTAATTTTTTTTCTAAATGTTTTCACCTTTACAACTTTAAGCAATCGAAAATTAGTTAATATTTCTAGCAATAAAAATCCTCATATTGTTAGAGAATGCATATAATAGAAATTTTGAGACAGCTATTTTATACAAAATAGTCTAAATATAATATAACCTGGCTTGTGGGGTTGAAACAAATCCCACAGATTAGGGGCAAGGATTGTAAGTTATACCCAGAGGGTATTTAAGGTTCTTATTGAAGGGATAGTTGTTAAAAATTAGAAGAGGCTTTGTCTCTCTCCCTGAAAAATACTATGTCAATATAAAACGAACAGAAATTAATTAAATAACTTTTTCCACAAAATACGTTTTTCAAAAAAAAGTAAAGAACTCCATTAAACCACAAATGAACAAAAATAGAATCAAATTATGTACCAAACATACAACTACCACAAATCAGTATCAATTAATAAATATAACCAGAAAAAAAGAAATTAAAATAAATCAAACTCAAAACAAGCAGAAAATAATATGAGTAGGGTCCTAACCCCATGTCTTCTAAAAGCTTGAATTTAATTTGTATTTTACCGAAAAAAATTCAAATGAATTTAGTGAAAAAAAAATGTGTATGGTCAGTTTAATTAACAAAATAGAATCTAATAATCTACCGAGCATACAACTACCACAAACCAGTATCGATAAAAAAATGACGCCCCAAAACAAACAGAAATTAAAATATGTCAAACTCAAAACGAGCAGATATTAATCTGAGTAGGGTCTAAACCCTATGCTTTCTAAAAGCTAGAATATAATTTTGTCCTTTATTCAAATTTTTTTTTAAATGTTATCACTTTTATAATCTTAAGAAATAAAAAATTAACTAAGACTTTATGGAATAAATATAAGCATATGTACATTAAACTGACAATGTATATTTTTTTCAGTAAATTCTTTTGAATTTTTTTCAGTTCTAAACTGAAAACGTTTGACACTAAGAGTTCAAAATCCTATTTTATGGTCGAAAAAAATGCATTCTTTTTCTTTTCAATCAACATATGTATATTAAATGGCAATGCAGATATTTTTCAGTAAATTCAATTGATTTTTTGTCAGTAAAGTACAAATTATATTCTGGCTTTTAAAAAGCATATTTTATTTTATATTTGGTGCTGTGTTGTTTTGTTTTTTACAAAAGCACGTGGACTCAGTAACTTCTTTTAAAGTGACTCCATAAACAGTCTTTATGATTTTCCAGTGGCCCATTAGCAGTGAAGAAGGAAAGAACGAACTTGAGTTCCGTCTATATTATATTTAAAATGCATTATTATATACAATTTAGCATTTTACTTGTTCATACAATTTTAGTTGTAAAGGTTAATTATAAAGTTCTAAGAGTAAGTAGTCTATTTAAAAAAGGGATTTTAAGCAGTTCCATAATTCCTGGAGTAAATAGAGTAAGTAAAAGAGCAAGTATAATACCAAGAGGACGTATAAAGAACCTAGACCATCGAACGGGACAAGACCCATCCGATTTCACAAAATTTGACTAAGCTGAATAGCTAAGGCAAAGGGTATCGAAAAATGTCTAAAGTGATCATAAACGAAAATAATAAACAAGAAAAATAATATAGTCAGATCATTGCGTCTCTGAAATTTACAAGAAGTAAAAACAAAAGTAAAAAACAAAGAAATATCCATTTTGAATATGAGTCGCAGCAAGAATTAAAATAAGTCAAAACCAAAGTGAAGAGCAAAGAAATATGTGACTAAAATATATGCCACAGCGAGAAGAAAGAAATATACAGTTCGAAAATAAGTGGTTGCGAGAGTTGCGAGCAATAGTTATAAAGCGATTACCAGACAGCGTCAACAACGGAATGACGACCAAAGAATTTTGCAGTTTGAAGACACGAGTCAAAATCAAAGTGAAAATCAAAGAAATATTACTTTAGAAAAATAACACCATCACAATCTTCGACGCCACCAAAATGAGGCATAAAACCCATTAAAAACCTACAGAGATTTCATAAACTAAGTAACTGCTGATTACAAATCATTTGGGCCCTTCAACGTTATATGTATTCCCTGGGAAGCCCTCGATTTTCCCTAGGAAAGAGTAGCAAATAAAAATGAGATGTAACAAAACATGCGACAACAAGGAGTAGAACGAATTAGAAATGAAAGTGATTGAAAAATTAAAATCAAAAAGAAAAAAATTAACACCGATTTTTACACATTTCCTTGACTAATTATAAATACATATATTGGTGGGCGTTTAATAATAATTTGAGCTCGACAGATGACTAACTTACAAAAATAATTTTTCTAATGTCAAAAATTACCTTATTAGCAGTCATGTTAAAATTACTGGGAATTACAAAGTTGAATCGGAGCTCACAAGAAGGGATGTAGCTCCAACATTTTATTGGGGGAGGGGGCGGGGAGCAAGAGGGATCTCAATTCGAAAAGTCAAGAACATGGGCTATAAAATATTTTTTTCTCCAAATCATTACCCGCCAGAAACAACGCCACTGCTTTGAAGGGTATTTTTAGAAATATAATTCATTTTTCAGTACATTCATTTGAATATTTTCTGCTCTTTACTGAAAACGTTTGACACTAAGAGCTCAAAATCTTTTTTATTCTTTGATTATTTGATTCTATTTTGTTCATTACACTGATCATACACATTTTTTTCACTAAATTCATTTGATTTTTTTTTCAGTAAAATACAAATTATATTCTAGCTTTTACAACGCATGGGGCTTAGAACCCTACTCATATTAATTTCTGCTTGTTTTGAGTTTGACTGATTATAATTTTTGTTTGTTTCGGGTTATATTTATTTATTGATACTGATTTGTGGTAGTTGCATGTTTGGTACATGATTGGTACATGAGTATAAATATCATATAGTGGAGTCTGTATTGGGGGGATATACCTTGAATTTGAATTTACTGGAGGGGTGACTATGTAAAATAATTTTATTTGGAAATAAACTACGAAAATTACTAAACTGAACTCACATTATAAATCGCTGTAGCCAAAGCTTCCAAGTCAATAATATCTGATGCTTTATCCATGGTGTTTTCTAACTTTATGAAGCGTTAATCATAACGCATATCCGTTGTATACAAAATCTCAAGGGCAAATTGTGATGTAATGGGAAACCTTAGAAAACTTCCCTGATTGGCTTGGAACTAGATACGTGATCCGGTTTCCCTTTATTGGATTAATACATTCCCCTACCGAGTATGTAAATCAATTTCTCAGAAATTCACTTCCCCCTGGAGTCATTACACCTAGACAAACAACAAAAAATTGACCTTGAAAGAGTGGAGTCGTAACACCTAAACGAACAACAACAAATCGACCTTGACAGAGGTTTCATTGACCCTTTAGAATCAATAAACCCTGAAAATACATCAAAGTGAGAATCCTGTTTTTTCATTCTCAGTGACAAAAACCATAAGAACATGCATAAATTGCTGTTGACATCCATGAAAAACAACAAATAAATTGACTAACATCCATAACCATCCAATAAACAGATGTCTACATTCACCAAAGTGAGAAAAATCCTGTTTTTTATTCTCAGTGACAAAAACCATAAAAAAAATACATAAATCATGTCCTCTTGGCGTTATACTAAATTGCAGATGGCAGAAAACGGACCCCGTAGGGCTGGTACCCCCTTCCCTATTAAGGATCAATCCCATCTACCAAATAATCAAATTTATCAGATAAAAATAAGGTAATAAAAACAAGAATATGACAGATCCTTTTAATAAGCAAAATGTAAATTTTGGAGAATTTACGAGCATCTTTTTTGGGGAGCTTAAGTTATAGTTTTGGGGAGCACTTCTTAATGAAAATTTAAAAAAAACTATTTTTCAACTGGATACAGTGAAAATATAAAAAATTGTGGTTCTAAATCATGGAGGGTGAAAATCTAGGAGAGTGGACACCTGCCTAAGTCATTTCTTTGATAATTATATAAAAATAACACGCTTTTCAAAGGGAACAACATTAAAATTTTATTTTAAAAAACTGTTAAGTTTTTTAACTGAAAATAAGGAGTGACATTAAAACTTAAAATGAACAAAAATTATTTCATGTGTGAGGGAGACTATCCCCTCCTCAATATCTCGCTCTTGACTAAAGTTTCTCAGTACTTAAAAAATGTCTAATTAAAATTAAACAGGCGTTATTTTTAGAAGTCGTTCTTAAAGAATTGGGAAGAATAAAGAGTGTGGTATTAAGGAGGAGGCAGGTACTTTTAGCTATTTTTATTTAAATTCTGATAATTTAAAAAAATAGTTAGAAATACTCTTCTTTCGTCCATAGTAAATACCCCCCCCCCCCACGAAAATTGTCTACGAGAAGTCTCTTTCGTGCAAAATGCCCCGCTGAAAACTTCCCCCCGACTATTTCATCCTCGTTGAAAATTAACTCAAGAAAATTTCCTGCGGACAATTCTGATTGGAAAATTCTCATAAACTGGTTTCATTTGAAACAAAACTTTGTTTTGTTCTTTAAAAAAGTAGAGTTGGTACCAAGAGCCCAACTTAAGCGTAAAGAGTGAGGCGTTGAGGAGGAGACATCCCCTTTCGTAAGCGGAATGATTTATATTCTTTTTAACTTTCGATGTCACTCCTCTTTTGGTTAAAAAAACATTTTTATTTGGCACAGTTTAAAGTTACAAGCAACAATGTAAAAGATAATTTCCAAAATTAAGAAAAGTATTCTAATTGTATCGATTCTAAATACGTTAAAGATACATATTCTAATTTGGTTGGCACAAATAGGTCTTTGGAGGATTTAAGAGATCACTGAGAGGAGCAAAGACTACTCTTTTTTCTTTTTATAAAAAAATACAGTCAGATCATTGCGTCTCTGAAATTTACAAGAAGTAAAAACAAAAGTAAAAAACAAAGAAATATCTATTTTGAAGGGAAAGTGATTTGTTGAAAGTTGGGATCACTTTTATAATGTTATCACTTTTATATATAAATAAATGTTATCACTTTTATAACCTTAAGAAATAAAAAATTAACTAAGATTTTATGGAATAAATATAAGCATATGTACATTAAACTGACAATGCATATTTTTTTCAGTAAATTCTTTTGAATTTTTTTCAGTTCTTTACTGAAAACGTTTGACACTAAGAGTTCAAAATCCTATATTATGGTAAAAAAATGCATTCTTTTTCTTTTCAATTCTTATATAGGAATTCTTTAAAAAAATTCTCTTTAATGTTGTCACTTTTATAACTTTAAGAAATCATTAATTAGTTAAGATTTTAAGGAATAAATATCAACATGTGTATATTAAATGGCGATGCAGATATTTTTCAGTAAATTCAATTGATTTTTTTTTCAGTAAAGTACAAATTATATTCTGGCTTTTGGAAAGCATAGTGTTTAGAACCCTATTCAGATTAAGTCTTGGTTACATCATGTGTTGGTTAAGCTTGGGCATGAATCTAAGAAAAAGCAAAATTAAACTAATAAGAAGTATTTTCAACTATGACTGGGGGAGGGGGTAATTTTTCTCACGGTGTACACTTAATGGGGTTTGAGGATTTTCCAAGAGAAAACACCTAAACCAGTAGATAAAACCTGAAGGATAGATTGTCTTTGGACGCATCAAATTATTAATGTCTAAGCTGTTAAAGATGAAAAACCCGCCAAATCTAATGAACCAGCTTTGTTTATTTTTTGCTCCGTAATAATTTAAAGGAAAATGTAGCATTTCTCTTGAAAATTTTGAATGAAAATTCTGTGAATGTGGAATAAAAACACAATTGAAAAATTAAAATGAAAAAGAAAAAATTAACAACGATTTTGACACATTTTCTTGACTAATTATAGATACATATATTGGTGGGCGTTTAATAATAATTTGAGGTCCAAAGATAACTAACTTACAAAAATAATTTTTCTAATGTCAAAAATTACCTTATTAGCAGTCATGTTAAAATTACTGGGAATTACAAAGTTGAATCAGAGCTCTCAAGAAGGGATGTAGCTCCAACATTTTATTTGGGGAGGGGGCGGGGAGCAAGAGGCATGTCAATCCGAAAAGTCAAGAACAAGGGCTATAAAATATTTTTATTTCTCCAAATCATTACCTGCCTGAAACAACGCCACAGCTTTGAAGGGTTTTTTTAGAAATGTAATTAATTATGAATACATTTTTCAGTGCATTCATTTGAATTTTTCAGCTCTTTACTGAAAACGTTTGAAACTAAGAGCTCAAAATCTTAATTATTCTTTGATTATTTGATTCTATTTTGTTCATTACACTGATCATACACATTTTTTTCACTAAATTCATTTGAATTTTTTTTCAGTAAAATAAAAATTATATTCTAGCTTTTAAAACGCATGGGGTTTAGAACCCTACTCATATTAATTTCTGCTTGTTTTGAGTTTGACTTATTATAATTTTTGTTTGTTTCGGGTTATATTTATTTATTGATGCTGATTTGTGATAGTTGCGTGTTTGGTACATGATTGGTACATGAGTATAAATATCATATAGTGGAGTCTGTATTGGGGGGTTATACCTTGAATTTGAATTTACTGGAGGGGTGACTATGTAAAATGATTTTATTTGGAAATAAACTACGAAAATTACTAAACTGAACTCACATTATAAATCGCTGTAGCCAAAGCTTCCAAGTCAATAATATCCGATGCTTTATCCATGGTGTCTTCTAACTTTATGAAGCGTTAATCATAACGCATATCCGTTGTGCACAAAATCTCAAGGGCAAATTGTGCTGTAACGGGAGACCTTACAAAACTTTCCTGATTGGCTTAGAAGGAGAGACATGATCCGGTTTCTGGTTATCGGATTAATACTTTCCCCTACTGATTATGCAAATCAATTTCTCAGAAATTTATTACTTTTTTGGGCATCTTTTTGGGGAACTTAAGTTATAGTTTTGGAGAGAACTTCTTAATGAAAATTAAAAAAAAATATTTTTCAACTTGATACAGTGAAAATTTAAAAAATTGTGGTTCTAAATCATGGAGGGTGAAAATCTAGGAGAGTGGACACCTGCCTAAGTCATTTCTTTGATAATTATATAAAAAAACGCTTTTCAAAGGGAACAAAATTAAAATTTGTTTTAAAAAACTGTTAAGTTTTTTAACTGAAAATAAGGAGTGACATTAAAACTTAAAACGAAACAAAAATTATTGCATGTGTGAGGGGGACTATCCCCTCCTCAATATCTCGCTCTTGACTAAAGTTTCTCAGTACTTAAAAAAATGTCTAATTATAATTAAACAGGCGTTGTTTTTAGAAGTCGTTCTTAAAGAATTGGGAAGAATAAAGAGTGTGGTATAAAAGAGGAGGCAGGTACTTTTAGCTATTTTTTATTTAAATTCTGATAATTAAAAAAAATACTTGGAAATACTCCTCTTTCGTCCATAGTAAATCCCCCCCCCCCACGAAAATCGTCTACGAGAAGTCTCTTTCGTGCAAAATGCCCCGCTGAGAACTTCCCTTGGTTCCCCGAATCCCCGAAAATCACGCAATCACGGTGCTATCCCTAGCAATTTATCAACAGTGACTTTCCCCTCCAAATATTACTTTGCATACCATAATTCTTCACTTCTCTCTTGGTTCTGCCCAATCTGCAAGTCCCAGATTTTTATTTAACTTGTAGATTCCCATGCATTTAGAACTTGAAGTTGTTCTGATGACTTTCATCAAACTAGTATCTAATAGCCACTTTATAATTCGACGAAAATGCTGCCGAGTTTAATAGTCATGCACTTGGAAATAAAATAAAAAAAATAAATAAATGGTGTTGCTGGAGACAAGCTAATCCTTGTTATACCAAGAACAAGGCTATCAGGAAAATGCTTATTATACACAAACGAATCCATATATGTTTTGAAGAAAAAAAGCTGAAGACATCTTTTCGAAAGATGAATTTTACAGATATTATACCATTGAAAAGAATGGTACCAGTCAAAGAATTTGCTTTTCATGACGATATAAAACTTAATTCGTTTAAGATGATTGATGGTGCCAAAGGTGATGACAGCCTCCCTCTTATTGAGATCTTCAAGGGGAAACGTTAATTTTCTAATATCGCAGTGCTGCTGTAGAAAGTTGAGCTTAAACATAAAGACCAGGGGGTTTGGTGGGGATGACAAATTTTCCCTTATTTCGGAAAACTGTTTCATTTTGAAAAGCGAATACACCTGCATACCCCCCCCCCTTTCTTCAAGTATTGTTATACAACTTCCGTTGAACTTCAGTGTAAAGAGCGGACAAATTTGAAATTTGAATTTGAGCGACATTAAAACTCGAAGCGAACGGAAATTATGATGTATATGAGGAAAACTACTGACCTCGGTCACCTCTCTTTCCGCTATAGTTTTGCTTTATTTCATTTCTTTAAGGCACATGCTCTAGCACAGGGTACTCCAAACAACGGACACGGCCCGTGATCTCCTCTCATAAGGTCCCTGGAGACCTTTCAATCGCCAAAATGGTTTTATATAATTTCACCGACTTTATCACATTCAAAACCAATTTTCCTGGAATGTATTATTCACCAGCAAGCGTCCTCAGCAAAAATATTGACCAACTTAAGTCTGTACTCGAGACGCTCTCCTCCACTGCCTCCGCAGTTGGGCTGCAAATCAACTGGAAGAAAACGAAGATCGTGTCCATAGAAAAGACCGCATCGGTTTAACCCTTAACTGTTGTGATCAACGGCCAAGCTGTCGATGTGGTAAGGCAGCTCACTTATCTCGGATCAATTATATCATCAAATGGCACACTTGACGCCGAAATATCCGCCAGATCAGCTAAGGCAAACTCTGTATTCTGACGGTTCCTGATAGCAGTCTTCCAAAAACTGCAAATTAGTCCCCTTACAAAAGCCCGTATCTACAACGCCATAGTCTTCATCATGCTGTACTCTTCTGAGACATGGTCGATAACCCAGACACAGCTAAGAAAGGTCAATGCCATCCAAACTATACACCTGCGTCGAGTTGAAGGCTTCAAATGGTATGACAAGATCTGTAATACTGAGATCCTGAGAACCTTCAAGTTGGTCAACCTCTCCTTCCATGTAGAAGCTTGTTCTCTAAGATGGCACGGCCACTTACTCCGCGTCCCGCCAACTACCCTCGCAAGGATCATATCGGACTTCAATCCCTTGATTGTCTGGAAACTTTTTCGAGGGAGGCCGCGCACCAGATGGGCTGATGTTATAAACCAACGCCTCCTCTACCGCAACATCGACCCAAATGAGGCCCTATCCTTAGCCCTGGACAGGGCTGCTTGGAGAAGACTGACAGCGTTGTCAACCAGTTCCCTCTATGCTGGCGACCCTGCTGAGCAAGAGCGATAAGTCAAAGTAAGTCAAAAGGCTTTGTTTACTATATGTATGGGCATTAGGAGTGAATTGAGTTCTGAGATAAACATGGTGGATATAGTATGGTCAAATGGGTTCAACCATAGACAATTCAGAGGCATGTTGAAGAATACAGACACAGAATCGCAAGATTTACCAAAAATATACAGTAGTTAGATGGCCAAGTTATGAGAGACTTCTGAGTAGGGTAATTGAATTAGGGAAGGAAATACCTAGAAAGTAAAGTTCTTAAAAAGTAAAGACACTGTCTTTACTTCCTAGAAAGCAAAGACAAGTCACAGCTATTACTGTCTGATGAAGAGTGGGTATAGAAATTGGCCTTTGCTGCAGACATTATAGGTCATTTAAAACTTCTGAGCCTAAAACTGCAAGGAAAGAAAAATCTAGTTTCTGCTCTATACACTCACCTAAATGCCTTCAGATCTAAACTTATCTTGTTTTTGGAACAAGTAGAGGCCAACAAGTTGACACACTTTCTGAAATGCAAGATCTTCGTAGCTGAAGCAACAGCTGAGTTCCCAACACCATTTGCATGCGAGATTATCAAAATTCTCCAGGTGCACTTTCAGGAGCAGTTTTCTGACTGGGATTCAAAGGCAGAAAAAGTGAGGTTATTTTAAAATCCACTTGGAGCAAATGTGGCCAGTTGCGTCAATAAAATTCAGCTGGAGGTCATTGAGTTACAAGCAAACGACCTCCTTAGGGACAATTTCAAAGATGGACTTTCGAGTTTTACAAGTTTTTACCCAAGGAAGACTTTACTAATGTCAAAGCTTTTGGACAGTACTTTGGACAGACAGTACAACTACTTACAGTAGTTGCATATGTTGATGTACTAATCAAGAGTCTTTTGCTTCAGAAATTGAGCACGGAGATATATGAATCAAACCTAGACCCTGGAGTTTAATCCAAAGGGAGCAATCATGGAATTCATTATGTCGACGATTTCAAGTTCGTACCATCCCAAACCCAAGAAATGGCTTTAAACGTAATTCAACTACACAAAATACACCGGTAAGTATTTGCCTGACCAACCAAAATTCACTAAAAATTGACTGAGTAAATTAAATTATAATAGATTGAGCAGCTAAAGCTGTAGTTATTTATTCATGAATTTACAATAGGTTAGACTGCTCCTGTTCGATATTGACTAGTGTCTCAATAGACTAGTGTCTTCTGTTTTATATAAACTCTTTACTAATGTTTTTATCCATTGTATTGTGAGACTATCTAGATTCTTATGCTGAAAGGGGTGGTATACTTCACTAGTTTTGGTTAGCTTTTTTGCTAATTTAAGCTAATATAAAGGCCTAAAACCACTTGTCCTAGCCAAGTGGGTAGCACGATAGGCTTAAAATCCTTTGTCTGTGAAGACAGGGGTTTCAGTTTTGCGGTTGCTGGTTATTTTGATTGGAACTGGGGTCAGTGGCATGACTCTGTAAGCACAGCCAGAGCCAATTCGGCCATGAATGGGTGCCTGAACAATTCTGGGGAATATAAATAGGAAGGGTGTGTGAAAGCACAGGATGGCTGGTCCCCAACACCCCATTGCAGTTCCTAGCTCAAGGGCTGCTAAACAGAGATCAGCACAGCCGGTAGGGACTGTAAGATCCATGTACTAAAATCCTTACTTTTTTTATTGCATAAAAATTTAAAGATTTTTACTGTTTCAGATTTTTAGGTTTCATTTTAATTATTTGGAATCTACATTATTTTCTTATGTTAGGAATTTGTCATGTTTCAATTTAATTCCCAAAGTGTTCAATCTGTTATTACCTACTTAATGCTATAGTCTGTAGTCATATTTTCAAATAACCAAAATGCACTATTTGTTGTTCTTAAGTGAAAAACGATTAATAGGGATTTTTATAACTTGCAGTAGTAAGAGTAACGTGTAATGGTAAGGGTTTTATTAAAAGGTAATAAGACTAACGTAAAGATTACTGCTAATGACAACCCATCAGAGTGTTTCCTGACAGAAAGAACCCGTTTGGGGCCACCACACAAACCTCCTTAACTCCAATTTGATCATTATACCACTCCCATGAAGTTTCTCCCTTCTTTAAACCGTTTCATGTCACTTCTCTTCATCCGCTTTTGAGGCTTGGTCCAAAATGGATAGAACAGAAATTAACACTTTTTTTAGCTTTAAATAGGCGGGGATTGTTGAAAATAAAACAGAACATGAAAAAGAGCAAGGTAATTTGAATAGTAGAAATGTGAACCGAATAAATAAAGTAAAAGCAGTTCTTTACACGAAGTTTAAATTTTCCTAAAATCAACATAGCAACAAAAATTTTTTGAGCAACAACATAGCAACAACTGAGTTAGCTTAAACAATCATAAATAAAATGTTTAAACATGTTAAATTTATATGTTTTTCTATTATTTCAGTGGTCAAAGTCCAGCAACAGCTGAGTTTAACTTCCTAGATCAAGCTAAGTGACTTAAGACTTATGTTATGGACATTCATGTAGCCAAGGTATGAATAAAAACTGTTTCCCGCTATCCTGATCGTTACTAACAATTTTTGGTTAGCTCCTGAAAACTTGCCGTGCTGGTTGAATGGTTGGCGCACTCGACGTGCAATCCTGTGTCCGTAAGGGTAGGGGCGAAAAACATGGGAAGGGTCGAAGGATCTGCCACAACCATGCATATAATCGGGCAATCAGAGAGATCGGTAGTTTTCAAATAAAAAAGGTAATTTTGGTAAAGGTAAATTTGGTAAATTTGGTCTATCAGATTTTTTTTCTAACTGGCTGAAAATCAAAACGTTTTTATTTTCTTAATTATTTGTTTTTGTTTATCAAACGTCATGTTAACCAGTGTGGCCTTTGAATGTATTTACGCCAGACTTGAGGTGGTGTTGGTTATTTTGTTTTTCGATATCCAGGGTCAGATTTACAGTTTTTGCGTTCCTAGGTCCAAGCGTTTTTGCGAAATTTATTCGGGTAATGTCTGAAAATTTTGGGAAAGTGGAAGTACTGAACAGTAAGTGACGAGCCAAAAGTGATGAAGGAGAGGTGATACCGGATTCTTAGCTGTCATCCTTGGGAGACACCTGACAGTTTATAAGTGGCCGCGAAACTACCTTGTTGTTTAAAAATTAGTTTTCTGTGAATAGGCAGCGCAGCGGTGGAGTGTTCCTGGCAGTTTGAGGATAAATCATATCAGTCCGGTTTTTATTAAAGAAAATAATCACTCGGTGATGATTTATTGCGCCCCCTCGCATTTTGCGCCCCTAGGCCTGGGCCTATTGCTAAATCTAGGCCTGTTGATACCAGTGACAATTTCCACTTTTATAAGTTACCCACACTCTTTGGTCAGCAGTTTAGCTTGCGACGGTTATTAGTCCCTAACTACACTTGTGAGAAGCAGGAACCAGTGCTCTGATTGTGCCTTCTAGAGATTTGGAACTGATGCGAACTTTTTAAAGGAGGAAACCCCTATTTTCTTGTCATCAGAATACCTAGCAGAGAGATATAGGGTCTTAGTTAAGCTTTAAATCAAATTAACCCTCTTGCCAAGCCTATTTTTCTTTGTTATTGTATTCGTTAAAGTCATATATGAGCTTAAAACAAACTATGGAGCAAATTAAACATGTTTTGCTAAAAATATATGATTATATATTTCCAAATTCATGTCGTCAGTACATCTAGCTATCAATTAATTAAAGTTTTAAATTTTGAACTAAACTGTTCTTACTTAAACTTTGTGAGAAGCAACAGTCAGTGTCCTAGTTATACCTTTTTGAGACCCAGAGACCCGATTTGACCATTGTGGAGACGGATCCCTATATTCTTAGTATCAAGACATTCTGTATTGGACATTTGGATCTCAAACAAGCTTGAGCTCCGAAAATTCCTTTTACCAAGCATGGTTGAGCATGCGAAGGTTAAGCAAGTTAACTTGGAATCTCCTTCTTCACATTCAAAATTATTTCAATGCTCAAAATGAATAAAGCATTGTTTCAGTAACATGCATTTAAACCTATTATTCTTAATTTTTTATGTATTATCCTTTTTAAAGTTAATAATTATTCTGCCAGTTTCGTAAGATTTTTTTCATTTATTATGTTTAGCTTCGAATTTTGAGAGATTTTCGATACAGTAAACTGGTCTATTCAGACATAATATATCAAACAATAAGCTGTGCGAAAAATATAGTTCAACTCGACTTTCTTGGACTACAAGGAAATAAAGGTCAAGATGGCTAGGCCAAGATTCATGGCTGAAAGATGACATATTGCCAAAGATTACGCTTTTGGCCATCCATCTGAGGCCAAATGTAAAGCAGGAGCGTGCAAAGCTGTGCTATCCTCAGGCCGTCTTATGTCTAATAACTTTTATTAAGCTATTAGTGTGATCGAACAATCAAAGAGGATGTGACATTTTCCCCATGGTTTGAATTCTATTGGTAGATATTGGAGCTTTTGGTCTTAACGAGAATCTCTCTCTAGAATTCTTTGTAGTACATGTTTAAACCCAGAAATTATTGGTCAACTTTTTTTCGCTGTTAGAATTGCGAAATACGAAACAATGTATCCTACATATTTCACCCGAGCAATATTCTATACGAATTACTCCTGAAATGTAAATATGAAATTAAATCATTTTCGTAGGGGTTTCCTAATCTTCCATAATTAAAGCACCGCTATAACCTTAGTCCAAAAATATTCCCAGGTCTGAAGGAAGTTAGAGATAAATTTCTACCTAAATTTCTTCTCTGCTGCTATTAAAATTATCTTGAAAGAAGGTATTATTCTATTTTATGTTTTTCCTTTTTACTTTCTACTATATTATATCTAGACGTAGGTATGATAGGGGGTGGGGGCTAAAGTTTTCAAAAAGTGCATTTGCTGTCTAAAATATAAAAGAAATATTCTTCTTTAGATTACTCTTACCGGCCAATCCCAGCTATTATCGCCCACCTCCTTGTATGTACAGTATTTGCATTTAAAATTTTTTGATTGGGCTGTTTTTGACACAGTCACGCACACATTATTGTCATTAGTGTCTTATTAATGATATAAACTGCTGCTAATCGGCATGACCCTTTTTATGGCATTTTAAAATAAAATCGTTATTTATTTATACATAATTTTTTCTTATGGGGGTGGGTGGGCAATAATCAAAAAAATATCTTGTGTTTGGAAGGGGGGGGGTAATAATCAAAAGAATGGTATTTTGAGTAAAAAGTGCTCTAAAACTTCAAGAAAAATTTTAGAGACACCATAAAGAGTCTTTTGAACTCTACTCTTTGTACAGTTTCATAATGATATGAATAAGCCAGCCTTACTAAATTCACCCAAAGGCTTGACAACCTTGTCCTGATTTCCAGCAATACAGATCAAATTCAACACGAAAACCTTCATCATACTTTACAACGATCTTGAAGGAACTATGAAAGTGAAATAATAGACATTTGTGTCTCGATAGAACCTTCTGGCTCGTGACTCCCCCCTCCACCAAACAGTGCAAAGATTTTTTTTTAATATAAAGTATGCATGCTGTCCATGTGTTTTCTCCGTTTTGTAATTTTTATAGATATTTACGCCCCCCCCACCCCCAGAAATAGGGACCAGTGTATGTACATGTTCCAGGCGTATTGGTCAATTGTTCGTCTTCTTGAAGAAGATAAAGGAATTAAAAGAACCTATAAAAACTGATTAGATGAGAGAGTCAGAAACAATTCCAGTCAGAGAGCTATGTTGCAATAAATGAGTTGTCACCTACCAAGAATATATAAAAAAAAAAAACAAGACAAGGAGGTACTAACCGTGAGTTAATTAGCCAATCGCTAGATGTGACTATCTACGTAGGATCCTCAAATCTCTGACTTGGGAGCTTAACTAAAGGGCCACGCTTATTTCTTTCTTCTTCCTGATTCTGGCGGCAAGAAGAGCTGGCTTATCCCTAAAAATAAATCGAAAATATGAACTTTTAAACATTAAAGACTTACTTTATGCAAAAGATGGAAAATGTAAGACAAAGCGTATGGAAAAGAAGTACATCACTTTAAGATACTGTGAGGCAAAAACATGGCCTCTTAGAAACGAAACATTTTTTTTCTGTACTAAAGAAAGAGGAAAAGGAAATGAACCATAATTTTACTCCTTGGATTTTACGACAGCTAGAAACCTAGACTGAACAACTTATAAAAATCTACAAAGTTTTTATATTCACTTTACGAGTTTCCAATTTTAATTTGTTCTAATATTTATATGTTTTAGCTAGAACACTGTCATTTTTTATCTATGCATAGAAATGTTATACATTTGGAACAGAAAGATAGAAGACGCCTTCGTATGCCACCTCCCACCTTTATGTCGGTGTCCATATAATCAAATATTTCGTGGTAACGAACTGTAAGTAAGGAGCGACCCGGCTCAATGGTAACCGAAGGTCTAAAAAACGGAATTTTGATACCAATAGATACATCAAAAGTATCAGATATTAATTGTGATTTCAAATATATAAATTTCATCAAGCTTAATCTTACCCATGAAAAGTTATGCGCCTGAGAATATTTGGCTTATTTTCGAAAAAAGGGGGAAAGACCCCCTAAAACTTATAGAACCTTAATGAAAATCACACCATCATATTCAGCGTATCAGAGAACCCTACTGTAGAGGTTTCAAGCTCCTATCTAAAAAAATGTAGAATGTTCCTTTTTTGCCAGAAGAAAGATCACGGATGCGTGTTCATTTGTTTTAATTTTTTTTTTCCCCAGGGGTGATCGTATTCACCTAGTGGTCCTAGAATATCGTAGGAGGGCTCATTGGAACGGAAATTAAAAGTTTTAGTGCCCTTTTAAAGTGACCAAAAAAATTTGAGGGCAGCTAGGCCCCCTCCCACGCTCATTTTTTCCCCAAATTCACCCAATGAAAATCTTGAGATAGCCATTTTGTTCAGTATAGTCGAAAATCTAATAAATACGTCTTTTAGGATGATTTAATCCCCCACAGTTCCCAGGGGAAGGGCTGCAAGTTATGAACTTTGCCCATTGCTTGCACATTGTATTGGTTATTAGGAAGTATACAGACATTTTCAGCAAGGATTTTTTCTGGTGGGAGGGCTGGAGGAGGGGTTACTCGGGAGAATCTTTCCGTAGAGGATGTTTCTTTGGGGTAAGGGACATTTCTATGAAGGGGGCGCCGGATTTCCAAGCATTATTTAAAATACGATCTGAAATTATATTAAAAAAAACAATTTTTTTCAATTGAAAGTAAGAAGCAACATTAGAACTTTAAACGAACAGAAATTATAACATATATGAGAGGGTTCTCCCTCTAGTCAATACCTCGCTCTCTACGTTACAGTTTTTGTTTAATTAGTGCTTTCAAAAGAGCTATCTATTCTAATTAAACGGCCTTTGTGATTCAGGGGTTTGTGAATTAAACAAAATTTTAACTTTTGACGTAAAGAGCGTGGTAATGACTAAGGGGAGAAACCCCTCGTATAAGTAATAAGATATACGTAATAAAAAAAAAACAATAAAAAAAACAAGCAATACGGCTCAATATTAATCCAAATTTTTAAAAAAGGAATTTTGATGTCAGTAAATGTATCAAAAGAATGGGCTTATAATGCTGATTCTAAATATATAAATTTTATTAAGTTTAGTATTACTCATCAAAGGCTATGAGCCTGAGAAAATTTACCTGAATTTTTAAAGAGTGGGGAAACATCCCCTACAAGTGAAAGAAATTTAATGAAAATTACACCGTCAGATTCAGCGTATAAGAAAACGCTGATACATCATTTTCTTTTTGTTAGTCCTCCGTTAAAGCAGATGATAGTCAATGACCACTCGCCTTAATTAAATTTAAATGCCAAAGCTTGATTGAAGTTCCGATGCATCTTTTTTGAAAATAGTCCGTAATTATTAACTTCTTAAATTTAAATCGAACGAAAATTCGAGTAAAATTGCTGAAGTGATTGTTTTCGGACTCAACTAGCCCCCCCCCCCATCCGATCAATTTTCCCCAAAATTTATCCGATCAAAATTTGGATATAGCCATTTTGTAAAAAAAAATAGTTTACAGACCAAGTAGCAAAAACTCCGGGGTCGACACAACCACCAGGGCCCGGGGTAAGTGTTGTAAGTTATGCCCTGGGGGCATATATGTTTTTATGGAATGATCGTATATACTTAAGAGCCATTCGATTTTAAATAGGAAGTTCTCGTACTCTTAAGAGTCAAAAGTGATCGAAGGGCAATTCCCCCCCCCAGGCCCTTTTTCCCAAATGCATCCAATAAAATTATGATATGGTCATTTTGTTCAAAATAGTTCAAAGATCAAAAAACAAAAACTCTGGAGTCAACACATCCCCCCAGAGCACAGGGGCAAGTGTGTTAAGCTATGCCCCAGGGCATATAGGTCTTGACTATATACTGAGCATGGGAGGGATCTAGTTGCCCTCCAATTTTTTGTCACTTAAAAAGGGTACTAGCACTATTAATTTCCGTCCTTAGTTAAATTTGAACGTTTTTTTTTTTTTTTTTTTTTTTTTTTTTTTTTTTTTTTTTTTTTTTTTTTTTTTTTTTTTTTTTTTTTTTGACGAACGGATTCTTAGTTAACTGATATGTTGATTATGAAACTACTATTAAGAATTCTTTGTTGTTAGACATCTACAAAGAATTTCTGGCAAAAAATTCGAACTCGGCAGCTCATTCTTGCCTCTATGATAAAAGGCTAGGCTGTTGCAAAATATGATGATTCATTTAGGATTTCCCAGATTGAATGATGCAGCTGTTTATTAAAAACGCTCACTCAGTGGCTGTATTTTCAATGCTGGAGTTTACTTTTCTTCTTTACAAGGAAATAAGACTACTACTACTACGCTATGAAGAAAAATGAAGTACCAGCTATTTTCTTAGGTACAAAATGAAAAGCTCATCCGTTTTAAATGTTATTAAATAAAATAATAAGCAGACTGAAGTAGCTCCAGGAAGATGTTGAAATTTTCATCCTAGTTCGTCACTTTTAATTCAAGCAAAATGTTAGGATACTTTGTATCAGTTATTGAGTTTAAGCTTTGATTTCTAAATACTCACAAGAATTACCAAATTTAAGAAAGTCGCAACAATAAGTCACCTGTGGTCAAATTACTCAAAGACTCCTCTTTGATCCACACCCAGACTCAAAGCTTCTGCTATGGTCATTTCCATGGAAATCTCCAAAGAGTTTCTTTTTAAAATAGCTTTCAAGCGTAGTTAGACGTATTTAGTCTTTTTTGCTTTTCTTCAAAGCTTTGAAAAGAGTATTATAATATTCCAAATGCTACATTTGTGCATATTTTTGGTAATCATTTGTGGGGTGATCGAATTTTCTAAAACACTGTAGATACTCAAGAACGTTGCAACATATAGTACCCTGAGGTCATAAGACTGTCAAAGACTCCTCCTTGAACTTCCCAAATTGAAAGCTTTTATTATGACCTGGCCTTTTAATGTAACTTGGGCACTGGACCAAGGGCACCATTGTTACTCGAGCGCAACGTTAGGTGGATATGTCGATATCGCTTTCGTCACACCAATTCGTTTTAGTGTGAATCTACCTGGTACATATGAATGAATGTTTTCAAAGTAAACCCGTTTCATCAATAGAAAAAAAAACAGATTGGACGCATATGTCCGTTCCCTTTTGGACGATAAAACCATGCAAGTGTTGCACCAAGCGTAACTGTTTGTGGATACTGAAGTAGAAGTATGTTCTAGCAGAACATACTCAGAACATACTCTCAGTTTTTCCACTGCCAAAGCAACAGAACTCATAACTTGTTATTTGCGTACAAGTAGTATTGCCGAGGTGAGGGTGAGAGTCACACCAGGATTGGCAGCAAGTTCTATTCTCTTTATGAAATTGGATGGAACAAGCGTCAATTTTATACCGAATTTAATATTGGGTGGTAGCCATTGGGGTATATCAAATATTTCATAATATATTTTTCTAACTATTTGTAATTCACTAGTTGTAGCATTTTTGAGTGTATCTGTACTATCAGTATTAGTAATATATATTCATATCCATTGGAGTTGCTTCTCAATTCCTTGTATGACTTGGGTGTCATCAGCATGACTTGCATATAGCTTATATAATTTGAGAGATTTTTGCTTGTGCTCACCAACGTGCCATTGATGTAGACACTGATTTGACGAAATAAATTATGTAATATACAATTTTCATAGGATATTCCATCGGCAAGAATTGGCAATGTATTATCGGATATCCAGACTTTCATTTGTAAATCTATAAATGTCGAAGACATGTCCATAAAGTAGTCTTCATTGGAATAAATTTGAAAGTGGATTTTATCGGAGAGGGGCTGTTGAGGGTAAAATTGTTCATAGTATCCAAGCTTGACACTCACATTAACATTTTCTGCTTTGAATAAATTCCATGAGGAAGTGATTGAAGGTTGAGAATCCTTATGCGGTAGGTAGGACATCTTAGGAAAAGAAATCTAGCTTCGATCTAACAATTCTCTTTCTGGGCCTACTACTTCTATTGTTTACAGTACGTGTCGGCTTTTTCTTTTTTTTTTCTTTGAGAGAGGTGATGTCTTTTGTTTCTGACCTGAGTAGAGACTGATGAGTGATGCATCGTTTCTCGACCTATTTAAACCTTTCCCATTTTGTTTTAATCTCTCACCAAGGGTTCGCGCAATGGACCTAAGATTTTCTGTAGCACTTTTTTTAAAATCCTTGCCAGAGCCCCAATCATATAGTGTAGAGGGTGCAAAATCTGTCGCAGCCGGTACAATATATTTTCTAGCCAGAGGTAGTGCAGAGCGAAACAGCTTAGCAAACCAACTGCCAAGACCATAGCCAAACATTGACGAGCGACCTTTGTAATAGTCTATTCTATTGCCATGTTGTCTTGGGCCAAGAGCACTAACATAGCAGTCAATATCAGAACAAATGAATACCACTTTTCTATTAGACATCTTGTTGTTGAAAGATGGGACGAAAATGGCATGCAATCATAGCCAAATCTTTTGATATTGCTTGTGGATCACCTAATTCAGTTCTTAGTGTTAACCGACAGAGTTCCAAATAGGAAGTGTTCACGGGAGTATACTGAAGATGCTTTATATTGTAGTGCTGAATATGTTCTTGATTGGTTTTTCGTTCAAGAATTCTTAGGAGGGGGACATTGCTATGGCCAACCAGGGATGTTTCCACAAATGAGGCACAGAGAAATATACAAGTGTCCGTGGAGAAGGCAGGTGGGTAGTCGGGAAAAAATAAATTAGTGTTTTCAGCACTTTTACCGTTGATTATATTGAACTTAAAGCCAAGAACATCCTTAAGATTATCATTGAAAATAACTTTTTCATTGGCAATAGGTGAACTAATATAGATCTTGTCCTCCTTCTTTGAATAGTTGAAATGAAAAGCTCCTTTTTTACGAGTGGAAATTCTTTTATTAATAGAACGACATAAATCATTCATACAGGTGAGTTCCTCGTACGGTAATTCAATATATGGATAATCCATCCAATTGATCCTTTGTATTTGTTCTTGATCACCTGAGGGTGGTGGCAGCCAATCATAGGGTCTAATTTTTATTTCATATTTACGATTTTTTCTCAGGATATCATATGTATTTTTGAGAATAGAGTCGATAGGATTCATTTCATACTTTCGGTCATTGAATTTGATGGTGGGGGAGAGCTTTGTCAAAAAATCACTTGTTCTGTTCAAGTCATTGTAGAGAGGATTAGAACCATTGGACATGAAATTCACATAGAAATCATTGGGCATTGTTAATATCTTCAGTACTGATCTAAGAATCAAAATCAGAGTTGTATCCTAGCCAGCAAACAAGCAACTGTCTCTTGCCCCTACGAGTACGACTCTTTAATATCTTTTCAGTTTGATAGATTTCACTAGTGTTTCTAACTTTTTACAGTTCATATTCAAAAAAACCACTGAGAATCACATCATCTTTGGTGTCTCGCAGTCGATATATCGTGGGTTCAGTGTCTAGGATTTTGGACACTTTAAATGGTTCAGTGCCCCATAAATAATTCCCATTTTCAAAAATATTGGTGGTTCCATTAATTCGAACAGTATCACCAACATTGAATTTCTTCTTCATATTTTTTCTTTTTCAGTGAAATATTGCTTTAGAAAAGCATCAAATGTGTTTTCACTGCAACGAACTTCCCGAGGGCTTGAGTTGGACAGAGATCGTTGAGGTCGTTGGTTTTATATCTGCATGATTTTATCTAAATCATGAATAAAAGCGGGTGTATTTTTCAACCTACAATATCTTGAAACTAATAGACAAATCGTTCATATCAATCGTTTAGCCAATGCAGCCTTTATCGAGCAGTGGCTATGATAAAGTGTTGTATTATATTTCAATAGAACCTTTTACACATTGGGATTAACAAATTCGCTACCACGATGTGATTGAATTTTTCTATGGCAATCCTGTTCTAGAATACTTTCTAAAGCATGAGCACTAATCAACATATCAGTTAACTAAGAATCCGTTCGTCAAAAAAAAAAAAAAAAAAAAAAAAAAAAAAAAAAAAAAAAAAAAAAAAAAAAAAAAAAAAAAAAAAAACGTTCAAAGTTAACTAAGGACGGAAATTAATAGTGCTAGTACCCTTTTTAAGTGACAAAAAATTGGAGGGCAACTAGATCCCTCCCATGCTCAGTATATAGTCAAAACCTATATGCCCTGGGGCATAGCTTAATACACTTGCCCCTGTGCTCTGGGGGGATGTGTTGACTCCAGAGTTTTTTTTTTTTTTGATCTTTGAACTATTTTGAACAAAATGACCATATCATAATTTTATTGGATGCATTTGGGAAAAAGAGCCTGGGGGGGGAATTGCCCTTCGATCACTTTTGACTCTTAAGAGTACGAGAACTTCCTATTTAAAATCGAATGGCTCTTAAGTATATACGATCATCCCTTCCATAAAAACATATATGCCCCCAGGGCATAACTTACAACACTTACCCCGGGCCCTGGTGGTTGTGTCGACCCAAGAGTTTTTGCTACTTGGTCTGTAAACTATTTTTTTTACAAAATGGCTATATCCAAATTTTGATCGGATAAATTTTGGGGAAAATTGATCGGATGGGGGGGGGGGGCTAGTTGAGTCCGAAAACAATCAGTTCAGCAATTTTACTCGAATTTTCGTTCGATTTAAATTTAAGAAGTTAATAATTACGGACTATTTTCAAAAAAGATGCATCGGAACTTCAATCAAGCTTTGGTATTTAAATTTAATTAAGGCGAGTGGTCATTGACTATCATCTGCTTTAACGGAGGACTAACAAAAAGAAAATGATGTATCAGCGTTTTCTTATACGCTGAATCTGACGGTGTAATTTTCATTAAATTTCTTTCACTTGTAGGGGATGTTTCCCCACTCTTTAAAAATTCAGGTAAATTTTCTCAGGCTCATAGCCTTTGATGAGTAATACTAAACTTAATAAAATTTATATATTTAGAATCAGCATTATAAGCCCATTCTTTTGATACATTTATTGACATCAAAATTCCTTTTTTAAAAATTTGGATTAATATTGAGCCGTATTGCTTGTTTTTTTTTATTGTTTTTTTTTATTACGTATATCTTATTACTTATACGAGGGGTTTCTCCCCTTAGTCATTACCACGCTCTTTACGTCAAAAGTTAAAATTTTGTTTAATTCACAAACCCCTGAATCACAAAGGCCGTTTAATTAGAATAGATAGCTCTTTTGAAAGCACTAATTAAACAAAAACTGTAACGTAAAGAGCGAGGTATTGACTTGAGGGAGAACCTTCTCATATATGTTATAACTTCTGTTCGTTTTAAGTTCTAATGTTGCTTCTTACTTTCAATTGAAAAAAATTGTTTTTTTTAATATAATTTCAGATCGTATTTTAAATAATGCTTGGAAATCCGGCACCCCCTTCATAGAAATGTCCCTCACCCCAAAGAAACATCCTCTACGGAAAGATTCTCCCAAGTAACCCCTCCTCCAGCCCTCCCACCAGAAAAAATCCTTGCTGAAAATGTCTGTATACTTCCTAATAACCAATACAATATGCAAGCAATGGGCAAAGTTCATAGCTTGCAGCCCTTCCCCTGGGAACTTTGGGGGATTAAATCATCCTAAAAGACGTATTTATTAGATTTGCGACTATACTGAACAAAATGGCTATCTCAAGATTTTCATTGGGTGACTTTGGGGAAAAAATGAGCGTGGGAAAGGGCCTAGCTGCCCTCAAATTTTTTTGGTCACTTTAAAAGGGCACTAAAACTTTTAATTTCCTTTCCAATGAGCCCTCCTACGATATTCTAGGACCACTAGGTGAATACGATCACCCCTGGGGAAAAGAAAAAAAAAAAACAAATTAACACGCATCCGTGATCTTTCTTCTGGCAAGAAAGGAAAATTCCACTTTTTTTTAGAGCGGAGCTTGAAACCTCTATGGTTTCAAATGTCAAATACAGAATGATCCAAATGTCAAATACAGAATGTCTTGATACTAAGAATATAGGGATCCGTCTCCACAATGGTCAAATCGGGTCTCTGGGTCTCAAAAAGGTATAACTAGGACACTGACTGTTGCTTCTCACAAAGTTTAAGTAAGAACAGTTTAGTTCGAAATTTAAAACTTTAAATAATTGATAGCTAGATGTACTGACGACATGAATTTGGAAATATATAATCATATATTTTTAGCAAAACATGTTTAATTTGCTCCATAGTTTGTTTTAAGCTCATATATGACTTTAACGAATACAATAACAAAGAAAAATAGGCTTGGCAAGAGGGTTAATTTGATTTAAAGCTTAACTAAGACCCTATATCTCTCTGCTAGGTATTCTGATGACAAGAAAATAGGGGTTTCCTCCTTTAAAAAGTTCGCATCAGTTCCAAATCTCTAGAAGGCACAATCAGAGCACTGGTTCCTGCTTCTCACAAGTGTAGTTAGAGACTAATAACCGTCGCAAGCTAAACTACTGACCAAAGAGTGTGGGTAACTTATAAAAGTGGAAATTGTCACTGGTATCAACAGGCCTAGATTTAGCAATAGGCCCAGGCCTAGGGGCACAAAATGTGAGGGGGCGCAATAAATCATCACCGAGTGATTATTTTCTTTAATAAAAACCGGACTGATATGATTTATCCTCAAACTGCCAGGAACACTCCACCGCTGCGCTGCCTATTACCAGAAAACTAATTTTAAAAACAACAAGGTAGTTTCGCGGCCACTTATAAACTGTCAGGTGTCTCCCAAGGATGACAGCTAAGAGTTCGGTATCACCTCTCCTTCATCACTTTTGGCTCGTCACTTACTATTCAGTACTTCCACTTTCCCGAAATTTTCAGACATTACCCGAATAAATTTCGCAAAAACGCTTGGACCTAGGAACGCAAAAACTGTAAATCTGACCCTGGATATCGAAAAACAAAATAACCAACACCACCTCAAGTCTGGCGTAAATACATTCAAAGGCCACACTGGTTAACATGACGTTTGATAAACAAAAACAAATAATTAAGAAAATAAAAACGAGGTGATTTTCAGCCAGTTAGAAAAAAAATCTGATAGACCAAATTTACCAAATTTACCTTTACCAAAATTACCTTTTTTAATTTAAAAACTACCGATCTCTCTGATTGCCCGATTATATGCATGGTTGTGGCAGATCCTTCGACCCTTCCCATGTTTTTCTCCAGATTTCTCCATGAAACTATTTAGAGCGGAGTCGACTCTGGCCGAGATTACAGAGTCACGCCAATAACCACTGTTGCAAACCAGATAATCAGTGATATCAGGACTCATGCCCCTACCCTTACAGACACAGGATTGCGCGTCGAGTGCGTCAACCATTCAACCAGCACGGCAAGTTTTCAGGAGCTAACAAAAAATTGTTAGTAACGATCAGTATAGCGGAAACAGTTTTTATTCATACCTTGGCTACATGAATATCCATAACATAAGTCTTAAGTCACTTAGCTTGATCTAGGAAGTTAAACTCAGCTGTTGCTGGACTTTGACCACTGAAATAATAGAAAAACATATAAATTTAACATGTTTAAACATTTTATTTATGATTGTTTAAGCTAACTCAGTTGTTGCAGTTGTTACTCAAAGATTTTTTGTTGCTATGTTGATTGTAGGAAAATTTAAACTTCGTTTAAAGAACTGCTTTTACTTTATTTATTTGGTTCCTATTCCTACTATTTAAATTACCTTGCTCTTTTTCATGTTCTGTTTTATTTTCAACAATCCCCGCCTATTTAAAGCTAAAAAAAAAGTGTTAATTTCTGTTCTATTCATTTTGGACCAAGCCTCAAAAGCGGATGAAGAGAAGTCACAAGAAACGGTTTAAAGAAGGGAGAAACTTCATGGGAGTGGTATAATGATCAAATTGGAGTTAAGGAGGTTTGTGTGGTGGCCCCAATCGAGTTCTTGCTGTCAGGAAACACTCTGATGGGTTGTCATTAGCAGTAATCTTTACGTTAGTCTTATTACCTTTTAATAAAACCCTTACCATTACACGTTACTCTTATTACTGCAAGTTATAAAATCCCTATTAATCATTTTTCACTTAAGAACAACAAATAGTGCATTTTGGTTATTTGAAAATATGACTACAGACTATAGCATTAAGTAGGTAATAACAGATTGAACACTTTGGGAATTAAATTGAAACATGACAAATTCCTAACATAAGAAAATAATGTAGATTCCAAATAATTAAAATGAAACCTAAAAATCTGAAACTGTCCAAAAGCGTTGACATTAGTAAAGTCTTCCTTGGGTAAAAACTTGTAAAACTCGAAAGTCCATCTTTGAAATTGTTCCCAAGGAGGTCGTTTGCTTGTAACTCAATGACCTCCAGCTGAATTTTATTGACGCAACTGGCCACATTTGCTCCAACTGGATTTTAAAATAAGCTCACTTTTTCTGCCTTTGAATCCCAGTCAGAAAACTGCTCCTGAAAGTGCACCTGGAGAATTTTGATAATCTCGCATGCAAATGGTGTTGGGAACTCAGCTGTTGCTTCAGCTACGAAGATCTTGCATTTCAGAAAGTGTGTCAACTTGTTGGCCTCTACTTGTTCCAAAAACAAGATAAGTTTAGATCTGAAGGCATTTAGGTGAGTGTATAGAGCAGAAACTAGATTTTTCTTTCCTTGCAGTATTAGGCTCAGAAGTTTTAAATGACCTGTAATGTCTGCAGCAAAGGCCAATTTCTATACCCACTCTTCATCAGACAGTAATAGCTGTGACTTGTCTTTGCTTTCTAGGAAGTAAAGACAGTGTCTTTACTTTTTAAGAACTTTACTTTCTAGGTATTTCCTTCCCTGATTCAATTACCCTACTCAGAAGTCTCTCATAACTTGGCCATCTAACTACTGTATATTTTTGGTAAATCTTGCGATTCTGTGTCTGTTTCCTTCAACATGCCTCTGAATTGTCTATGGTTGAACCCATTTGACCATACTATATCCACCATGTTTATCACAGAACTCAATTCACTCCTAATGCCCATACATATAGTAAACAAAGCCTTTTGACTTACTTTGACTTATCGCTCTTGCTCAGCAGGGTCGCCAGCATAGAGGGAACTGGTTGACAACGCTGTCAGTCTTCTCCAAGCAGCCCTGTTCAAGGCTAAGGATGGGGCCTCATTTGGGTCGATGTTGCGGTAGAGGAGGCGTTGGTTTATAACATCAGCCCATCTGGTGCGCGGCCTCCCTCGAAAAAGTTTCCAGACAATCAAGGGATTGAAGTCCGATATGATCCTTGCAAGGGTAGTTGGCGGGAGGCGGAGTAAGTGGCCGTGCCATCTTAGAGAACGAGCTTCTACATGGAAGGAGAGGTTGACCAACTTGAAGGTTCTCAGGATCTCAGTATTACGGATCTTGTCATACCATTTGAAGTCTTCAACTCGACGCAGGTGTATAGTTTGGATGGCATTGACCTTTTTTAGCTGTGTCTGGGTTATCGACCATGTCTCAGAAGAGTACAGCATGATGGAGACTATGGCGTTGTAGATACGGGCTTTTGTAAGGGGACTAATTTGCAGTTTTTGGAAGACTGCTATCAGGAACCGTCAGAAGACAGATTTTGCCTTGGCTGATCTGGCGGATATTTAGGCGTCAAGTGTGCCATTTGATGATATAATTGATCCGAGATAGGTGAGCTGCCTTACCAAGTCGACAGCTTGGCCGTTGATCACAACAGTTAAGGGTTACACCGATGCGGTCTTTTCTATGGGCACGATCTTCGTTTTCTTCCAGTTGATTTGCAGCCCAACTGCAGAGGCAGTGGAGGAGAGCGTCTCGATTACAGACTTAAGTTGGTCAATATTTTTGCTGAGGACACTTGCTGGTGAATAATACATTCCAGGAAAATTGGTTTTGAATGTGATTAAGTCGGTGAAATTATATAAAACCATTTTGGCGATTGAAAGGTCTCCAGGGACCTTATGAGAGGAGATCGTGGGCCGTGTCCGTTGTTTGGAGTACCCTGTGCTAGAGCATGTGCCTTAAAGAAATGAAATAAAGCAAAACTATAGCGGAAAGAGAGGGGACCGAGGTCAGTAGTTTTCCTCATATACATCATAATTTCCGTTCGCTTCGAGTTTTAATGTCGCTCAAATTCAAATTTCAAATTTGTCCGCTCTTTACACTGAAGTTCAACGGAAGTTGTATAACAATACTTGAAGAAAGGGGGGGTACGCAGGTGTATTCGCTTTTCAAAATGAAACAGTTTTCCGAAATAAGGGAAAATTTGTCATCCCCACCAAACCCCCTGGTCTTTATGTTTAAGCTCAACTTTCTACAGCAGCACTGCGATATTAGAAAATTAACGTTGCCCCTTGAAGATCTCAATAAGAGGGAGGCTGTCATCACCTTTGGCACCATCAATCATCTTAAACGAATTAAGTTTTATATCGTCATGAAAAGCAAATTCTTTGACTGGTACCATTCTTTTCAATGGTATAATATCTGTAAAATTCATCTTTCGAAAAGATGTTTTCAGCTTTTTTTCTTCAAAACATATATGGATTCGTTTGTGTATAATAAGCATTTTCCTGATAGCCTTGTTCTTGGTATAACAAGGATTAGCTTGTCTCCAGCAACACCATTTATGTATTTTTTTATTTCATTTCCAAGTGCATGACTATTAAACTCGGCAGCATTTTCTCCCCTCTCCCCGTTGGAAAAAGGCTTTAGTTTGTCGATATTCTTTGCCATGAAGCCTGTGATTCCGATGCAGTGTGTAACTCGGTTTATTCTGTAGATACTCTTTTGCTTTTTTTAATGTGCTGCCACCGTCTATGTCAGAAGCAACTTTAGAAAGTGTTTTGGGGAAAATTAGACTTCCTGCTTCACCATTGTTTTCATAGATATGCTTCAGAACTTCAACCATTTTGAACGCAAACACGTAGTGAAATGTCCATTCCCCTTTTGCTTACTGGAGGGTGAACCAATCCATCTTCGCTTTTTACAAGCCACAGGTGTTATAAAATCATTGCTGCTGCTGCTGCTGCTGCTGCTAGTATTTTCCAATATTGAATCTTCTTTTTCAAATGGTGTTGGCGTTGGTGTTGTTAGAGGACTATATTCTCTTAGTTTCTTTAGTATTTTCTTATTGTCACTTTGGGGGAAGTTTGATGCATTGAGAAAGGTGTATAGATTATTGTCAAATGATAAAAGTCCTTTACGATTCGTCACCATATCACAAACTAAATCAACTAGATTATAGCTTTAGAGGGATCTGTGACGGCGACGGTGGCCGTCAAATTAAAAAATTTTCTCTTGTTTTGCAAGCCAAGGCGCGTACAGTAGAATGATGTTGCTTTGTCTGTTGTCTAATACTTTCTGGCAGTTGAACATTGCCCTCGGTTAAATTTAAACAAAGTTCAGATATTAGTTTAATGAAATCATTGTCAACTCCACGTTTGAGTATGGCCTTCCTGAGTGGAAGTTTTGCCTAAAACGGAAAATAAATGTCGTTGTTCGTGTTGTTTCTTCAGTGTCATAATGGCAACTAATATCTTTTCCTATTGATCACCGGAAGATATATTGTAATTTTGTTGTCGAAAATATCTGTGACTACACGCAGATCCTCAGGTGTGCTCTGATTAAGATCTAGAAAAATGTAGCCGCAGGGCTTATTTGTCACCTGAGTCTACGCTGACAGCAAAAGTTCGGGGGGGCCTAGGTAATTTTGCTTATTTAGAGTTATTTGCGAGGTAGAATCACGATCAAATCGGTAGATAATATAGATAGTTCAATTCAAAGCAAAGTTTCTCATACATTTGCTGTAATGAAACAGATTGAGCAGAACTAGGGTTATGGAGATGTTTTCATGATGATAGCAAACGGTAAACAGCTGTAGCATTTCTTGTGATAACTCTTCAATCGATTCAGCCAAATTATCAATTATCAGCCATGAGCTTGGTTCAAGACTATTGAAAGCATCAAGTCCCCGTATGAATTGTATTTGTATGGATGTGGCAATAGCTTTTATTTGATCATAGGACTCTTGCCAAACTCTATAGCAATAATAAATTTTCTTTGGTTTTTCCAAAAACATTTTATTACAATTTTGAATTATTTTAGCTAAAAGTTTCGTTTTCCCTAAAATTGATGGACCACACAGAAACAATCTGAATATTGCTTAAATTGACACATGTTGCTGTTGACAAAGGTCAGACTGCAACTAACTGTAAACCATACTTGTCCAATGAATAAGTAGTAATTTTTCCTTAGATTTATCTAGTTCAAGAACAACAAAGTCAATATTTCATTCATTTATTCGACATAAAAACACTTGTTCAACATGAACAACATTTATTGAACAAAATCACTTGTTCAACAAGAACAACACTATTTGTACAATAACATTTATTAACATAAAAAACACTTTTCTGTTCAAGAAGAAGAACAACATTTATTATCAAAAACACCTTTTTGTTCAACAAGAACAATAAACCCACTATATGTACAACAATAACACTTATTGTCATAAAAAAGCACTTTTTGTCCAGCAAGATCACTATTGGTGCACACACACATTTTTGTAGAATAGCACGCTATTTGTGCAACAACAAATAAAAAACATGAACATGACCTTAAAATAGCACAGTTGAACACTATGAATTTATACCCCCCACCCTCCGGGGAGCCGCGGGGCTGAAAGCCTGCTGCGGGCGGGACGCTCCTCCCACACCCCCCAGGGCTACGGGTGGAAAGCCGGACACGGGTTGGACCCCCCACCCCCTGGGGTGCTGTGGAAAAAACTGTATACAATAGTCGCCGTCACTGCTGCTACAGTTTTGGTTAGGTTGGGCTAGTTAATTCATGAAAGGTTGGGTTAGGTTGGTGTATTTAATTCCTGAAAAGTTGGGTTCGGGTGAGGTTAAGTTAATTTATGAAAGGTTGGGTTAAGTTTGGGTTAATTTATCCAGATCAAGTTGACTGCGATAGTCTATGCATTCAACCCAGTCTGGAATACTGTAGTGGCCATGGGGTAGTACATCTACACCATTCTCGAGCACAGATGCTTTGTCAGATATACATGACATTGCATTCTTTTCCACTCTTACAGTATGATTTCTTTACTGTAGAGAGCGAATTTCAAGCACTTGTGCTCTAGGCACTAGGCTACTCTCTACACAGTCTCTGTACACACTTATGTTGAAATTATTCTTTACAAAATGTATAGGCACCCCTTTACACGCCTGTTTTACATCGCTGTTATGAGTTTCCACGCAATCAACTTTAGGACCCGAGAACACCCCCTGGATATCAACCCGAACCCTTCTCTGATTTTAACATGAATAGTTGGTTGGGGGCCTGACGTTTCACCAACTCGGGGTAGAGGTGACGGATTCCAGTTGGTGAAATCCATCCACGAGCTGATGTGTTCCCCATTTTCTAAATCTCCCATTAAATCCCCGGTTTTTACCTTTAACAACAGAGAATCTGTATCCCCATAGTAAAATTGAACCTCCCCCTCCCTTAGCCATTGCACCTTGCACACATTGTAAAAAAATGACAACATGAGCTTTTTGGAAATTTCAAGTACTGAACTACCTCCTGCTATATTCTTGTTTAGTGCCACATTTCTCTTTTCATGTGTAGAAGAACCAAGCTCGCCTTTATGCTCGTGAACGATGTGAAATTTGGGTCAGCAATAATTCGTGCATACTCTTTAGGGTCAGTCACGACGTTGCAACGAGATGTGTTTCGTTAGCTTTCACATATTTTGCCAAACGCTGAATTTAGAATGAGCTTGTACATTTTCTTCTCTACTTTAGTATTTGCCAGAGAGCGTTAATAAACAAAGGTTTCGATAAACGCCTTTAAGTAGGGTTTTTTACTGAATTGCAGGAAGCTATGTATTTTGGTGATCTTGAAACCAATGTTCACCATCCAGTGCAAAAGCACAAGATGAACAACGATATTCTCTTTAGGGTCCAGATCTGCGATAAGTTTTTGTTAGAGGGGTCCAGTGCATCCCCATATCCTCAACCAATGATCGATTTTCAGGACTCAATGAGTCCTTGGTCACTGGACGATTGATACAGGGAAAAACAAAAACTCTGACTGAATCATGAAGCGCCAATGGAATATGACCATCAATTTCAAAGAACCGTCCTTGTGGCCCATTGTCCTTGACGGTGTTAATGTCGGGGAACTCACAAGGATTCTAAAGCCATTTATAGCTCTCACAAGGCAAAGAGTAGTGAGACATTGCCAAGGGGTACAATGAGTTCATGTCCAATAAAACTACGTTTGACTTTACACCGGTGCTGTTTTGTCCGCTTATATCTGTTGTCACAACGCGAACCCCATGAAAAACATACCCACCCCTCATTGATCTTTCAACTAAAAGGTGTTGATCTAAATCAGTTACTAAGCCTATTTCCTCCCTAGTAATTTTTAAATCAAGTCCATCACCAAATGCGGTGTGGAAAAGTAATATCCTATATCTAGTCCAAACTCTGAATAGTTTTGGTCTGTGTTCTGACAGACAATATCTAACAGAATTAAAATGTCACTGGTCAAGTACAGTCTACAATAATCAGACCATTTTTACAATGCCCCTTAGCCCACACCTTCTTGGCAAATTCATATTCCTTGGCTGTGCATTCACTGTTGGTGAGTGAATTATAGAAAGCCTCAATTGGAGGTAGTTTCACCTCGCTTAAACGAGCGCCAGAACAGTAATAGTCGTATGCTTATACGACTTTACAGGTCAATAGGTCATACATTTCACTGTCGGGAAGGTGCTGTTTAAGCAAAGGAAAACTATCAAAATTGTCACTTTTCTGCACTTGAGTCAATCGACTCGATGCCTTGGGGAAAAAAACTAAATGAATCTAAAAACCCGATTTTATTCCAGCTCGTTTGCCCATTATTTACTACCAGTCATTTCAACTTGAGAAGCACCAGCTTCTCTGCTGATTTAGGAATGATGTTATAGGTAAATGAATTATTTATCCATGGACTATCTACTCCCCCTCCCTCCCTGTGCATACGTGCCAAACCCGGAAAAATAAATTTTTAATCATAATTTGAATTATGAATAATAACTGGAATAAAAAACTGCTGGCTGACGTTTATGTTGCATGATTGATGCGCTACCCCTCTGAAATTACTACCCCAAGAGGATATTTCCTACCACAAGTGATTGTGGTCTCTGACTTTCCGTTTCGCCCCTCTTTTCCCTCTTGTCCCTTTCCCCTTATCCCCCTCTTCAAACCCCTCCTTACAATCCCAACATATTTTTGGATTTTTAATCACGAGACGATCCTCTGCAGACAACAACATAAGAAAATGGTTATTTCTCAAACAAAAATAGCACCTTAGCGGTGCCAATAGATTTAGTCATTGTCTTGACCAAGCACTCGCTCTCAACCAACGTTGCAACTATATATAATAGCTGCATAGCGTTAGAACTGTCTTGCCTGAACGCCAATTGCATTTGGTTCACTAGGTGGTGTGTACAACAACCAAACCCAGAGCTTCACCAATTCAATCGACGGGCCTCTTACTGGGAACACCACCCCCTTCTTTTTAGAACGAACCCCATCCTTAAATTCGGTTTCACATTTAACCATAGTAACGCCGATATTTAAATGGGCATTGGCCTTTTCAAAAATATCAATGGACCTGAGCGTTACTAGGTATTTTGCCTCTAAACAAGTGAAATCTACAATGGAAAAATCGGACCCCTCCTTCCTCTGCATAGCCCAATATTCTAAATTCGTCTTGAAAGCGTCACGTGTTAGAGACTCGAATGCTGACATGAGGAAAGCGTACTTGAAATATTTTTGACATGTCTGGAAACAGATTCGCTGAACACCTCGAAAACCCTCTAAATCTGGATTATATTTTAATACTATTGCCCTTGGCCCCGCCCCACCTGCCACCACTCTTAAAATAAAATCTTTTTTTTTAATTTTACAGATATTGACGCTTAAATTTTCAACAAATAAAACTACAGACCCACTACCATTTTCGCTATAGTTCTCGAGAAGCGTAATAATATGGTCTATCCACTCCATAAAAACACCCTCAAAATTTTCTAATCGCGGATAGAGGACCAACATCTCGATGTGTACATAGTGATGATATACTTCGCTTTTTCCCTCATTTAAATAAAACACCTTTAAAACAATTGAAACCTTAATTGAATCCCCCTACATTGGGGGGAATTGGGTTTTCTAGCAGTGCACGAATTCTATCTACATATCCGTGGACAATTTGATGTAAATTGGAAATTACCCTTCCCCTCCCTCTCTTGTATATTATCAGCACCCCTCCCCCCACATTGTTCATCAATAGGATTGTTCGAAGACATTTAACCCCCCCCCCCCCCCCTCTTGTATATTATCACCACCCGCTCCCCCACATTTTTCAATAATAGGGCTATGGGAAGCTACTACAGTTGTTTGAAGTGGAAGTATGTGATCAGTGGGTGGAGGTTTCTCTGTCAATTTATTGGTAAAATCCTCTAAAATTTGTAAATTATTTGAACTCAAGTCACCCTGCTCAACTGCGCTATAATCAACATTAAAAAAATCGGTTAAAATCATCAATATTATCTGGTATTTCCATTGAATTCTTATTGTATGTTTAATTGATTGAGAGGTCCAGAGGCATGTCTTCTCCTTCTCCAATCGATGAAGAGGGGGATTGCAAATAAGGTACTAATAAAACCTATAAAAGAAAAATAGCTTACTTTCAATGTGTCTAAATCATCCCTATTTCTTAAATTGAATTATTATTTAAAATGCACTTAGTAGCATTTAATTTCTTATTCTATATATTCTGAAAGTTCCAGCTTAATAAAATCCTAAAGATGACATAGAAGGTTTTGATTTGTTCAAACAACCCATCAAAAAAAATTCATATTAATACCCTTTATCTGCTTTGAAAAACCCGGGGTCTTTACTTGATAGCCTATTCTTTTCAGGCCATATACAACTCTTTCCGATAGAAATTTTTTATAATAATACAGTTTATATCGCAAAGATTTTGCTATTGACTATGGGGGAACTGATCTAAAAGGGGGAACGCTATATTTCCTTTAAGGGAAAAATATCTCTAACACGCTTTTACTTTTTTGAAAAGAACCTAAAAAAGGCGTACTTCTAAGTCCCTTAAAACTCGGAGTAAACTATATTATTCTATTAAAAAATAGCATTATTAGTTTCAAATGGTGAGATAAAATACTCTCTAACAGTAAACTAGAAATAAACGAAAAATATTATTATGAGGTTGAAAAATAGCGAAGAGGCCTACAGTAGGCTGAGAAAATAAGGTTATAGAAAAAGCGGTTTCTTTGACAAGCAAAAAAATTACATTATATTTAGGTACCGTTGAGGGGAGGGAGCAGTGAAATTTAAAACAAGGGGTGTGAGGATTTTTCTCAAAGATATGAAAAAATGTTTTGTACTGTTCAAAATTTTTCATAAGAGATTATACGAAAAAAGTTATACATTGAATGTGAAAATTTAATTACCAAAGAACTTACAGATGAATTCTATGTTTTTCAGAAATAGAAAGTTTCCACTTCAGTTCTTAATTTCTCAAATGACATAAAAATTTAAATTTATGTTCAAAATTTTTCCATGGAAGATAGGAAAAGGTATACTATATTTGTGGATATTTTTCATGAAGATAAAAAGTTTCACTCTAATTCTAAATTTTTATAATTTCATTTCCGATTTTTCTCTAAGAGATGAAAAATTTAAAGTTGTGTTCTAAATTTTACCTTGGATACATGGATTCTGAATTTTTCCTCCAAGAAGCGAAAAAGTTTAGCTTTAATTATATATTTTCTCAAAGAAGTGAAGAAAACTTTAAGTTCCGTTCAAAAATTTTCGTAGAAGATGGAAAAAAGTTATACTTTGATCGTGAATATTCGCCATGACGATAGGGAGCTGCACTAATTCTGAGTTTTCTTCAAAGTTCACTTCTAAATTTTCATAAAGAAGAGAAACCATAGGTTAGGTTAGCTTACATACGCGTGCGTATTGCCAAGCTGAGTTGCTTTGTGTTGGGGTATGCAAAAAACCATAAAGTTAAGCTGTGGGTGAAGAGGGTGAGTACTTTCACTTGTAAAACTAACTTAGGAGGGACATTACGAAATGAACTTGTTCTGAAATGATATAATTGTTGGATTATTTGGTGTTGGAATACACAAAAAGCCATAAAGTGAAGTTGTAGGTGAAGAGGGTGAGTACTTCAACTTGTAAAACTGTTTTAGGGGGATATTAAGAAAAGAACTTGTTCTGAAATGATACAATTGCTACATTACTTGGTGTTGGGGTATGCAAAAAGCCGTAAAGTAAAGTTGTGAGTGAAGAGAGTGAGAAATTCAACTTGTAAAATTGCTGTAAGAGGGACATTAAGAAATGAACTTGTTCTGAAATGATAGAATCAGTGGATTGCTTGGTTTTGAGGTATGCATTACTCCAAAAAGTAAAGTTGTGGGTGAAAGGGTGAGTACTTCAACTTGTAAAATTGGTCTAGGAGGGACATAAAGAAAAGAACTTGTTCTGAAATGATAGAATTGTTGAATTGCTTGATGTTGGGGTATGCAAAAAGCCATAAAGTAAAGTTGTGGATAAAGAGGATGAGTTCTTCAACTAGTAGGATTAGGAATGTTCTGTGTTTTGGAGGGATATTAAGAAAAGAACATGCTCTGAAATTATAGAATTGTTGAATTGCTTGGTGTTGGGGTATGTAAAAAGCCATAAAGTAAAGTTGTGGGTGAAGAGGGTGAGTACTTCAACTTGTAAAATTGGTTTAAGAGGGACATTAAGAAAAGAATTTGCTCTGAAATGATGGAATTGTTGAATTGCAAGGTGCTGGGGTATGCAAAAAGCCATTAAGTAAAGCTGTGGGTTAAGAGCGTGATTACTTAAACTTGTAAAATTGGTTTAGGAGGGACATTAAGATAAGAAATTGTTCTGAAATGATTGAATTGCTGGATTGCTTGGTGTTGGGGTCTGCAAAAAGCCATAAAGTAAAGTTGTGGGTGAGGAGGGTAAGTACTTCAACTTTTAAAATTCGGTTAGGAGGAACATAAAGAAAAGAACCTGTTCTGAAATGATAGAATTGCTGAATTGCTTGGTATGGGGGTATGCAAAAAGCCATAAAGTAAAGTTGTAGGTGAAGGGGCTGAGAACCTAAACTTGTATAATTGGCTTAGGAGCGATATTAAGAAAAGAATTTGATCTGAAATGATAGAATTGCTGAATTGCTTGGTGTTGGTGTATTCAAAAAGCCATAAAGTAAAGTTGTGGGTAAAGAGTGTGAGTACTTCAACTTTTAAAATTGGTTTAGGAGGGACATTAAGAAAAGAACCTGTTCTGAAGTGGCATAATT
Organism: Artemia sinica; assembly: GCA_027921565.1. NCBI lineage: Eukaryota > Metazoa > Arthropoda > Branchiopoda > Anostraca > Artemiidae > Artemia > Artemia sinica. Next base: position 67,625,804 of record CM051256.1, read on the forward strand.
GCTGAATTGCTTGGTGTTGGGGTAAGGGACCTTACAACACTGTTCAAATGGAACTAGTGTATTATAACGGCCACAGAATTTCACTCCAAATCATCCTCTAAAATGTCTCAAACTGTTTCACCCAAAGAAACCCTGAAATACCGATTAATTTGTTTTCGCCGAAATAATCCCCTAAAAGTAATTTCTGCGTGTTCCTTTGATTCGGCATTCTTTTGCACCGTCATATTGGTTTAGGAGGGACATTAAGAAATGACCTTGTTCTGAAATGATAGAATCGTTGGATTGCTTGGTGTTGGGGTATGCAAAATGTAAAGTAAAGTTGTGGGTGAAGAAGGTGAATAAAACTGGTTTAGGAAGGACATTAAGAAAAAAACTTATTCTTAAGTGATAAAATAACTGATTTTTTTGGTGTTGGTGTATTCAAAAAGCCATAAAGTAAAGTTGTGGGTAAAGAGTGTGAGTACTTCAACTTTTAAAATTGGTTTAGGAGGGACATTAAGGAAAGAACTTTCTCTAAAATTATGGAATTGGAGAATTGCTTGGTGTTGGGGTATGCAAAAGGCCATAAAGTAAAGTTGTGGGTTAAAAGCGTGAGTACTTCAAGTTGTAAAATTGGTTTAGGAGGGACAATAAGAAAAGAACTTGTTCTGAAATGATAGAATTGCTGGATTGCTTGGTGTTGGGGTCTGCAAAAAGCCATAAAGTAAAATTCTGGGTGAGGAGGGTGATTACTTCAAATATGTAAAATTGGTTTAGGAGGGACATAAAGAAAATAACCTGTTCTAAAATGATAGAATTGCTGAATTGCTTGGTATGGGGGTATGCAAAAAGCCATAAAGTAAAGTTGTGGGTGAAGAGGCAGAGTACTTAAACTTGTATAATTGGTTGAGGAGTGACATTAAGAAAAGACATTGTTCTGAAATGATAGAATTGATGAATTGCTTGGTGATGGGGTATGCAAAAAGCCATAAAGTAAAGTTGTGGGTAAAGAGTGTGAGTACTTCAGCTTGTAAAATTGGCTTAGGAGGGGCATTAAGAAAAGAACTTGTTCTGAAGTGAAATAATTGCTGAATTGCTTGGTCTTGGAATAGGGGACCTTACAACACTGTTCAAATGGAACTATTGTATTGTAACGACCAGAATTTCACCTCAAATCATCCTTTAAAATGTCTCAAACTGTTTTGACCCCCAAAAAAATCCCTAAAATGCCGATTAATTTGTTTTCGCCCAAATAATAACCCAAATAATAAAGTAGTTTCTGCGTGTTCCTTTGTTTCGGCATCCTTTTGCACCGTCATATTGGTTTAGGAGGGACATTAAGAAATGACCTTGTTCTGAAATGATAGAATCGTTGGATTGCTTGGTGTTGGGGTATGCAAAAATCCATAAAGTAAAGTGGTGGGTGAAGAAGGTGAGTAAAACTGGTTTAGGACGGACATTAAGAAAAGAACTTGTTCTGAAATGATAGAATTGATGAATTTCTTGGTGTTGGGGTACGCAAAAAGCCATAAAGTAAAGTTGTGGGTAAAGAGTGTGAGTACTTCAGCTTGTAAAATTGGCTTAGGAGGGACATCAAGAAAATTAATTGTTCTGAAATGATAGAATTACTGGATTACTTGGTGTTGGGGTCTGCGAAACGCCATAAAGTAAAGTTGTGGATGAGGAGGGTGAGCACTTCAACTTGTAAAAGTGGTTTAGGAGGGACATAAAGAAAAGAACCTGTTCTGAAATGATAGAATCGCTGAATTGCTTGGTATGGGGGTATGCAAAAAGCCATAAAGTAAAGTTGTGGGTGAAGAGGTGGAGTACTTAAACTCGTATAATTGGCTTAGGAGTGACATTAGGAATAGAGCTTGTTCTCAAATGATAGCATTGCTGAATTCCTTGGTATTGGGGTATGCAAAAAGCCATAAGGTAAAGTTTTGGGTGAAGACTGTGAGTACTTCCACTTGTAAGATTGGTTTAACATTAAGAAAAGAACTTGTTCTGAAATGATAGAAGTGTTTAATAGCATCCTATTGCGCCGTCATATTGGTTTAGGAGGGACATTAAGAAATGAACTTGTTCATATTCAAAATTCCCAGAAAACCAATTCCCACGTAAAATATATTCAATCTGTTTTGATCTCGTATGAATTGGTGAAAAAATCTAAGGTGTTCCTAGTTACGCTATTATGGCTTCGATAGAATATTAATATTTATCTCTCAGACCTAAAGACCGGAGAAGCCATATTTAAAAATAAAATATTAATTTGTCTCTCAGATTTAAAGACCAGAGAAGCCATATTTGAAAATCAATTTCCCAGAAATCTGCTCCCCTTCGAATATGTAAATCCAGTTCTCAGAAATCTAGTCCCCGTCATGGATCAATAAACCATGAATAAATCATGTACTCCCTGTGCTGGCAACCCCTTTTCTACTGACCAAACCACTCGGGGCTTGCAGGTAGGTGCTGCAAGCTATGCCCTAAGGGCATATATGGTTGTTATGGAAGGGATACTGGTATAAACTTCATAGAGGGCTCATTTGAATGGAAATTGAAAGTTTTAGTTCAAATTTTAAAAGTTGAAAAATATTGAGGGTTGCTAGCCCCCCCCCCCCCCCCCCTCCCCGCACTGTTTTGTATTCTCCAAGCCCATCCGATACAAATTTTGAGATAGCCATTTCTTTTAAATAGTTTAAAGGTCATATAACAAAAACTACGGTGTCGACACAAACCCCAGGGCCCGGGGGGCAGGCAATGTAGGCTATATCCTGGGGCCATATATTGTTCTTATGAAAGGGCTGTTCTTATAAGCTTCAGAGAGGGCTCATTTGAATGGAAATTAAAAGTTCTAGTTCAATTTCTCAGAGTAAAAAATATCGGAGGGCAACTAGCCCCTCCCATTCTACACGCCTTTGGGCTTATTGAATGGATAAACCCACCCGATAAAAAGTTGAGATGACCATTTTCTAAAAAAAAAAACAGTTCAATCATCTGGCATTATAACACCGGGGTCGACACAACCCCCCAGGGCCAAGGGACCTGCGTTGTAAGTTATACTCTGAGGGTATATATGGTTCTTATAGAAGGAATGCTCGTATAAGCTTCAGAGAGGGCTCATCTGATTGAAAACAGAAAGTTCTAGTTTACTCTTAAAGAGTAAAAAAAGACCGAAGGGAAATCACCCACCCCACGCCCTTTTTCCCCTAACCCATCCGATAAAAACATTGAGATAGTCATTTTGTTTAAAATTGTTCAAACATCAAATAATAAAAACTCCGAACTTAACACAAACCCATTTTATCACTTTGATATTGTTACTTTGATACCAGTTTTTATAATCTGATGAACATTTGAGTTCTTTTTTAAATTTTATTTTGAAATAAGGAATTTTTAAAAACTTGAAACTTGTTGCAATCAAAAACGAACAATAAATAATTCAAATAAAACTTTCCGAAAAACAAGCTTTTCAAAGAAAAGTAAAGGCCATTTTAAACTTAAGCTCAGCAGATACAAATATCAGTTAAAATTAAAACTCAACATGACCAGAAATAACTATTAAAGAATAAATGAAACCCAAAACGAAAAAAATTAAACAAACAATCATAGCAAAAAACATACAAAAAGTAATAATATAAATAAATAAATAGATCTTAAAGTGAGTAATGCTTAGATTGAATATGAAAATCAAGCTTAAAACGAAAAAAAACATTTTGCCATTGAAGTATAAATCAAACTTAAAACGAACAGAAATTAAATGAACAATCAAAGCAAACAAAATAAAATAGACATTAATATAAATTAATAAATAGATCTTAGAACGAGTGAAATTTAAATTGAATATGCAAATTAAGCTTGAAACGATCAAAATCACTACTAACAAGAGTTTCAGTATTGCCTCCTTCTCTCACTGTAAAAGTCTAACACCTACTGCGTCATTGGGACTTTACTGAAAACTGAATGCTTCTTGAACACTCTAGAAAGTATGAACAACATCAAACTCAATATTTGATGTTTATTGATATTAATTGTTGAAAGATTCATCAGTTCAAGAATTTATTTTACTTTAATTTCAAGCAAAAGACCTAATCGGCTGACGAAGTCGGCCAAGCAGAGAACCCTGAGGCACACCAGGATTAACGTTTAAAGTTTTTGAAATAGAATTTTGAATAGAAACTCAAATAATGCGCTGGTTAAGATATGAAGCAAACCATTTCTGAATAACCCCTTGGATCCCTAAACAGCTTAGCCTAAGCAATAAAATTGTATGAACCACCGTGTCAAAAGCTTTCCTGAAATCTCTAAATAGTGAAAGTCCCAGTACACTCTTTTCGAGAGAACTGTTAATGAAATGAAGGTGCTGGACTGTATCTACTACAGAGTGGTTTCTCCTGAATCGAAACTGGGTATCACTAAGAAAATCGTAAGTAGTGAGAGGGTTATAAAATCATCGATACATCACTTTTTCATACAGCTTAGCAAATAGGGGCAATATCGAAATCGGCCTCCAATTAGACGGATTAGTCTTGGAGCCCCTTTTGTGAAACGGAATAACTTTAGCCTCTTTCAGCCGAGCAGGAAAGTTACCTTTATTCACAGAAAGGTTAATCAAATAAGCAATACAAGGCAACAAATATACCATAACATGCTTGAACGTGTTCCAATTAATTCTATCATTCCCTGAAGAACTTGATTTTACCAATCCTATTATCTATTTAAGTTCTTCAACATTCGCTTCATCTGCAGACATTTCAAGTCAAACTTCATCACTAAGCTTCTCACTAATTTCATTATTTTCATTGCATGAATTCTCACTTATTGATTCACCAGTCTTCAGTTACTAAGTCTATTTTCTCCCTACTAGTTTTCAAAATCAAGTCCATCACCAAATACGGTGTGGAAAAATAATATCCTATACCTAGCCCAAACTCTGAATAGATTTGGTCTGTGTTCTTGCAGACAATTTCCGACAGAGTTAAAACGTCACTGGCCAAGTACAGTCTACAATAATCAGACCATTTTTACAATGCCTCTTAGCCCACACCTTACTGGCAAATTCATATTCCTCGGCTGTACATTCACTGTTGGTGAGTGAATTATAGAAAGCTTCAATTGGAGGTAGTTTCATCTCGCTGAAGCGAGCACCAGAACAGTAAGAGTCGTATGCATATATGACTTTACAGGTCAATAGGTCATACATTTCACTGTCGGAACAGTGTTGTTTAAGCAAAGGAAAACTATCAAAATTTTCACTTTTCTGCACTTGAGTCAATCGACTCGATGCCTTGGGGAAAAAAACTAAATGAATCTAAAAACCCGATTTTATTCCAGCTCGTTTGCCCATTATTTACTACCAGTCATTTCAACTTGAGAAGCACCAGCTTCTCTGCTGATTTAGGAATGATGTTATAGGTAAATGAATTATTTACCCATGGTCTATCTACTCTTCCTCCCTCGCTGTGCATACGTGCCAAAACCGGTAAAATAAATTTTAAATGATAATTTGAATTATGTTTAAAAACTGGAATAAAAAACTGCTGCCCAACGTTTATGTTGCATGATTGATGCGCTATCTCTTTAAAATTACTACCCCTAGAGGACATTTCCTGCCACAAGTGATTGTGGTCTCTGACTTTCCGCTTCGCCCCTTTTTTCCCTCCTGTCGCTTTCCCGTTATCCCCCTCTTCAAACTCCTCCTTACAAACCCAACATATTTTTGGATTTTTAATCGCAAGATGATCCTCTGAAGACAACAACATAGGATAATGGGTATTTCTCATGTGAAAAATAGTGCCATTAGTGGTGTCAATCAAATTAGTTAGTGTCTTGACCACGCACTCTCTCTAATCCAGCGTTTCAACTATTTCTAACAGCTGCATAGTGTTAGAGCTGTCTCTTTGCGTGTAAGCGTAGGAGACTGCAATAGCTCGATGTTCTTTGATTCGATTTGGAAATCGAGGATTTTTCATTTCCCCTAGCTTCGCCTCACAGCCCAAAGAAATTCTATTGTTCTTGAGGAGGGTGTTTTGAAAATTTTTAAAGCTTAAAATAGCCCTATCCCTGAAACTGTTTCTACTGACTGATAGCCATGCTGTGTACAGTGCTTCATATGATGCCGTAGTTTTAAATCGCTGCAGAATCGAGACAGGCATGTTGGACAGTAGAAACATACCCGCATTTTCTTACCACCCCCCAGAACTCTAGTGATGTCTGTAATACGGTTGAAATGGCCAATTGCATTGGGTTCACTAGGTGGTGTGTACAACAACCAAATCCAGTGCTTCACCAATTCAATCGAGGGGCCTCTTACTGGGAACACCACCCCCTTCTTTTTAGAACGAACCCTATCATCAAATTCGGTTTCACATTGAACCACAGTAACGCCGATATTTAAATGGGCATTGGCTTTTTCAAAAATATCAATGGACTTGAGCGTTACTGGGTATTTTCCCTCTAAACAAGTGAAATCTACAATGGGAAAATCGGACCCCTCCTTCCCATGCACAGCCCAATATTCTAAATTCGTCTTGGTAGCGTCACGTGTTAGAGGCTCGAATGCTGACATGAGGAAAGCGTACTTGAAACATTTTTGACCTGTTTCGAAACAGATTCACTGAACACCTTAAAAACCCTTTAAATCTGGATTATATTTTAAACTATTACCCTTGGCCCCGCCCCACCTGCCACCACTCTTAAAATAAAATCTTTTTTTTAAATTTACAGATATTTACGCTTAAATTTTCAACAAATAAAACTACAGACCCACTTCCATTTTTGCTATAATTCTCGAGATGCGTAATAATATGGTCTATCCACTTCATAAAAACACCCTCAAAATTTTCTAAATGCGGATAGATGACCAACATCTCGATGTGTACATAATGATGATAAACTTCGCTTTTTCCTTCATTTAAATAAAACACCTTTAAAACAATTGAAACCTTAATTGAATCCCTACCCCCCCCCCCCCCAACTGAATTTGGTTTTCTAGCAGTGCACGAATTCTATCTACATATTCATGGACAATTTTTACAGGATCAAACACAAAATTACCACCCAAAAGCGAATTAAAAGGATCGCCAAAAGTTGCAGTGTAAACAACTATCGTATTGAAAATTGAGTTTGAGAGCTGAAAGTAAGGAAATGATGTAAATTGGAAATTACCCTCCCCCTCCCTCTCTTTTATATTATCAGCACCCCCTCCCCTCCCCCAAATTGTTCATCAATAGGCTTGTTCGAAGACATTTCACCCTCCCTCTTTTGTATACTATCACCACCCCTCCCCCGCATTTTCAATAATAGGAGCTATGGGAAGCCACTTCAGGTGTTTGAAGGGGAAGCATGTAATCAGTGGGGGGAGGGTTCTCTGTTAATTTACTGGTAAATCCTCTAAAATTTATGAAGTATTTGGACTCAAGTCCCCCTGCTCAACTGCGCTATAATCAACATAAAAAAATCGGTTAAAATCATCAATATTATCTGGTATTTCCATTGAATTCATATTCCATGTTGAATAGTTTGAGAGGTCCAGAGGCATGTCTTCTCCTTTTCTAATCGATGAAGAGAAGGTTGGCAAATAAGGTACTAATACAACCTATAAAAGAAAAATAGCTTACTTTCAATGTGTCTAAATCATCCCTATTTCTTGAATTGAATTATTATTTAAAATGCGCTTAGTAGCATTTAATGTCCTACTCTATATATTCTCAAAGTTCCGGCTTAATACATTTTAAAAAATGACATAAAAGGTTTTGATTTGTTCAAACAACCCATAAAAAAAATTCATATTAATACTCTTTATCCGCTTTGAAAAAACCGGGGTCTTTACTTGATAGCCTATTCTTTTCAGGCCATATACAACTCTTTCCGATAAAAACTTTTTTTTATAATAATACAGTTTATATTGCAAAGATTTTGCTATTTACTATGGGGATATCATGTCTGGGATATAGTGCCTTTTTTGGCTTTGCTATCAGAATTCAGCAGGCTGAATGTATGTAATAATTAACCTGATTTAAAAGGGGGAACGCTATATTTCCTTCAAGGGAAAAATATCTCTGACACGATTTTACTGTGTTGAAAAGAACCTAAAAAGGCGTACTTCTAAGTCCCTTAAAACTCGGGGTAAACTATAATATTCTAGTGAAAAATAGCATGATTAGTTTCAAATGGAGAGATAAAAGACTCTCTAACAGTAAACTAGAAATTAGCGAAAAGTAATATTATGAGGTTGAAAAATAGCGAAGATGCCTGCAGTAGGCAGAGAAAATAAGGTAATAGAAAAAAGCGGTTTCTTTGACAAGCAAAAAAATTACATTATATTTAGGTATCTCTGAGGGGAGGGAGCAGTGAAATTTAAAACAAGGGGTGTGGGGATATTTCTCAAAGATATGAAAACATTTTAAGTCCTGTTCCAAATGTTTCATAAAAGATAGAAAAAGTTATACATTGATTGTGAAAAGTTAATTACCAAAGAACTTACAGATCAATTCTATGTTTTTCCAGAAATAGAAAGTTTCCACTTCAGTTCTTAATTTCTCAAATGACATAAAAATTTAAAGTTATGTTCAAAATTTTTCCATGGAAGATAGGAAAAGTCATACTGTTTTTGTGTATATTTTCCATGAAGATAAAAAGTTTCGCTCTAATTCTAAATTTTTATAATTTCATTTCCGATTTTTTTCTAAGAGATGAAAAATTTAAAGTTCTGTTCTAAATTTTACCTTAGATACATCGATTCTGAATTTTTCCTCCAAGAAGCGAAAAAGTTTAGCTTTAATTATATATTTTCTCAAAGAAGTGAAGAAAACTCTAAATTCTATTCCAAATTTTTTGTAGAAGATGGAAAAAGTTATACTTTGATCGTGAATATTCACCATGACGATAAGGAGCTACAATTTAATTCCGAGTTTTCTTCAAAGTTCACTTCTAAATTTTCATAAACACGAGAAACCATAGGTTAGGTTAGCCGGCATACGCGCGCGTATTGCCAAGCTGAATTGCTTGGTGTTGGGGTATGCAAAAAGCCATAAAGTAAAGTTGTGGGTGGAGAGAATGAGTACTTTAACTTGTAAAACTGGCTTAGGTGAGACATTACGAAAAGAACTTGCTTGGTGTTGAGATATACGAAAAGCCATAAAGTGAAATTGTAGGTGAAGAGGGTGAGTACTTCAACTTGTAAAACTGATTTAGGGGAAATTAAGAAAAGAACTTGTTCTGAAATGATACAATTGCTGCATTGCTTGGTGTTGGGGTATGCAAAAAGCGATAAAGTAAAGTTGTGAGTGAAGAGGGTGAGTACTTCAACTTGTAAATTTGCTGTAGGAGGGACATTAAGAAATGAACTTGTTTTGAAATGATAGAGTCGTTGGATTGCTTGGTGTTGGGGTTTGCAAAAATCCATAATGTAAAGCTGTGGTTGAAAAGGGTGAGTACTTCAAATTGTAAAATTGGTTTAGAAGGGACACTAAGAAAAGAAATTGTTCTGAAATAATAGAATTGTTGAATTGCTTGATGTTGGGGTATGCAAAAAGCCATAAAGTAAAGTTGTGGATAAAGAGGATGAGCACTTCAACTTGTAGAATAGAAATGTTCCGTGTTTAGGAGGGACATTAAGAAAAGAAATTGTTCTGAAATAATAGAATTGTTGAATTGCTTGATTTTGGGGTATGTAAAAAGCCATAAAGTAAAGTTGTGGGTGAAGAGGGTGAGTACTTCAACTTGTAAAATTGGTTTAAGAGGGACATACAGAAAATAACTTGTTCTGAAATGATAGAATTGCTGAATTGCTTGGTGTGGGGGTATGCAAAAAGCCATAAAGTAAAGTTGTGGGTTAAGAGTGTGAGTACTTCAACTTGTAAAATTGGCTTAGGAGGAATATTAAAAAATAAATTTTTCTGAAATGATAGAATTGCTGTATTGCTTGGTGTTTGGGTCAGCAAAAAGCCATAAAGTAAAGTTGTGGGTGAGGAGGGTAAGTAATTCAACTTGTAAAATTGGTCTAGGAGGGACATACAGAAAATAACTTGTTCTGAAATGATAGAATTGCTGAATTGCTTGGTATGGGGGTATGCAAAAAGCCATAAAGTAAAGTTTTAAGTGAAGAGTGTAAGTACTTGAACTTGTAAAATTGGTTTAAGAGGGACATTAAGAAAAGAATTTGTTCTGAAATGATTGAATTGCTAAATTGCTTGGTGTTGGGGTAAGGGACCTTACAACACTGTTCAAATGGAACCTGTGTATTATAACGACCAGAACTGTATGCTTACATATTGTAATACATATTGTAATTTTATGGGAATTTGTTAGGTCTTGAGAGGTACTAAAAGATTTCTGAAAGATGAGAAGAACAAACAGATCAAATCAATAGTAAATTAGAAAATATTTCTTCTTTATGTTAAGATCTAAGCAAATTAAAGAAAAACAGAATGAACCATACCTAATGAAATTCTGAAACTATTAGCTATGAGTATACATCTCATTTAAAGACTCCCGAAGGTTTAGTCAAATGTTTTGTGTATGGGAAGCGAAAGGATCTGAATCTGATTACCCTCCATATCTCGGTCATAGTTTTTCTCCTATAATCTGGGAAATGTAATCCTTAATCCTCCCGCTGGGTAAGTATGGATATGGATATAGATTTGGAAAACTGTCAAGAGTCTTATAAGTTTATTCAGGCCTTTTTATGTAGTCTTCTGCTCCTAATAGAACATCACTTTTTATCGGAGTAGGGGGGTCCATTTTGTGTTGTAACAAGATAAAAGAAGCAATAACTAAAGTTAATAAGGAATGTTTTAATTAAAACCTATAAAACTATACACAATGTAAAAAAAAAATAAAATCCTTTCATCTCTGCATATTGAGTTAGTCGGGTTGGTCAGTTGAATGTTGTTTTTGTCATGCACAAAAAAATTTAATTCTCCAGATTCATACATTTTTGCTTCGACATCAATTTTTTTTCAACTCATAGGTCCCCTTCTTTCCGTTTCTTTAAGTTTTCCTTTTCATTTGAATTAACTTACTTAATTTAACTAACGAATTCTATTACAAATATTTTCTTTTGTACTTATTACAACATTGAAAATACACATGAGAATTACAGTAAAATTACATTTAGAAAAGATGAGCTTTCAGCAACTAATATCATTATTTTAAAAATTCAGTTTAATTTAAATAGCTCTTTCAAAGATTGTTCAACATAAATATAGTTTCACCATAAAAAAACTTTAGACACTGCCTCATTCCCTAATTGCAAAAGTGTATGCCTACGACGTCATTGGCACTTCAAAGAAAACGAATTACATTAGAAATTTTTTCTTTCCAGTTACTACAGCATTGAAAATGAAAATAAAAATTACAGTTAAAAAGCAATTTGAACTGATGATCTTTGAGCAAGTAATGTAATTATATCTCAAATATTGAGTTTGAATTTAAATAAGCATCCAGTCAAGACACATATTTCAGTTTTCATATTTTATAGTTTTCAGTAAAGTGCCAGTCACGCAATAGCTTTCACAAATTTACAGTGAGAGAAAGTTTGGCCTTTACCTTTCCAAAAAAACTTTATTTTTCGGAATTTTTTTTTCCAATCAGTATTAAAAATGCATGATACTAAAAAATATAAAAAAAAGTAAAGAAAAAATTAGACTAAAAGTCAGTTTTCCATAAAAATTTGGGGAAGGCTTTTTGTGTATTAATTAAAAAAAACTTTTTCCACAAAATAAGTTTTCTAAAAACAAGGAAAGAACTCCATTAAACCAAAAATGAACAAAAAAAGAATCAAATTATGTAACAAACAAACAACTACCACAAATCAGTATCAATAAATAAATATAACCCGAAACAAACAAAAATTATAATAAGTCAAACTCAAAACAAGCAGAAATTAATATGAGTAGGGTTCTAAACCCCATGCGTTCTAAGAGCTAGAATATAATTTGTATTTTACTGAAAAAAAATTCAAATGAATTCAGTGAAAAAAATGTGTATGGTCAGTGTAATGAACAAAATAGTATCAAATAATCAAAGAATCAAAAAGATTTTGAGCTCTTAGTGTCAAACGTTTTCAGTAAAGAGCTGAAAAAATTCAAATGAATGTACTGAAAAATGTATTCATAATTAATTATATTTCTAAAAGTACGCTTCAAAGCAGTGGCGTTGTTTCAGGCGGGTAATGATTTGGAGAAAAAAAAATATTCTATAGCCTATGTTCTTGACTTTTCGGATTTAGATCCCTCTTGCTCCCCGCCCCCTCCTCCAATAAAATGTTGGAGCTAAATCCCTTATTGAGAGCTCCGATTCAACTTTGTAATTCCCATTAATTTTAACATGACTGCTAATAAGGTAATTTTTGACATTATAAAAATTATTATTGTAAGTTAGTTATCTTTCGAGCTTAAATTATTATTACACGCCCACCAATGTATGTATTTATAATTAGTCTAGAAAATGTGTCAAAATCGGTGTTAATTTTTTTCTTTTTCATTTTTATTTTTCAATTGTGTTTTTATTCCACATTCACAGAATTTTCACTCAAAATTTTCAAGAGAAATGCTACATTTTCGTCTAAATTACTATGGAGCAAAACATAAACTATGGAGCAAACTTTTTTAGATTCATGCCCAGGCTTAACCAACACATGATGTAACCAAGACTTAATCTGAATAGGGTTCTAAACACTATGCTTTCCAAAAGCCAGAATATAATTTGTACTTTACTGAAAAAAAATCAATTGAATTTACTGAAAATATCTGCATTGTCATTTAATTTAAATATGTTGATATTTATTCCTTAAAATCTTAAATAATTTATGATTTCTGAAAGTTATAAAAGCGACAACGTTAAAACGAATTTTTTTAAAGGATTGCTATACAAGAATTGAAAAGAAAAAGAATGCATTTTCTTAACCATAAAATAGGATTTTGAAGTCTTAGTGTCAAACTTTTTCAGTAAAGAACTGAAAAAAACTCAAAAGAATTTACTGAAAAAAATATACATTGCCAGTTTAATGTACATATGCTTATATTTATTCCATAAAATCTTAATTAATTTTTTAATTTCTTAAGGTTATAAAAGTGATAACATTAAAAAAAATTTTGAATAAAGGAAAAAATTATATTCTAGCTTTTAGAAAGCATAGGGTTTAGACCCTACTCAGATTAATTTCTGCTCGTTTTGAGTTTGACATATTTTAAGTTCTGTTTGTTTTGGGCTTCATTTTTTTATCGATACTGATTTGTGGTAGTTGTTTCCTCGGTAGATTATTAGATTCTATTTTGTTAATTAAACTGACCATACACATTTTTTTTTCACTAAATTCATTTGAATTTTTTCGGTAAAATACAAATTAAATTCAAGCTTTTAGAAGACATGGAGTTTAGAACCCAACTCATATTATTTTCTGCTTGTTTTGAGTTTGACTTATTTTAATTCCTTTTTTTTCGGGTTATATTTATTAATTGATACTGATTTGTGGTAGTTGTATGTTTGGTATATAATCTGATTTTATTTTTGTTTCTGTTCGTTTTATATTGACATAGTATTTTTCAGGGAAAGAGACAAAGCCTCTTCTAATCTTTAACAACTATCCCTTCAATAAGAACCTTAAATACCCTCTGGGTATAACTTACAATTCTTGCCCCTTATCTGTGGGATTTTTTTCAACCCCACAAGCCAGGTTATATTATATTTAGACTATTTTGTATAAAATAGCTGTCTCAAAATTTCTATTAGATGCATTCTCTAATAATATGACGATATTTATTGCTTAAAATATTAACTTTTTTTCGATTGCTTAAAGATGTAAAGGTGAAAACATTTTTAAAAAAAAATTATCAATAGAATAATAAATATATTCTGGCTTTTAGCAAGCATAGGGTTTAGCATTAACAGCTGTTTGTATTCTGTTTTGTATTAACTTTCCGTCAAAGACTGAAAAGTCATTCTAATCCTTTCATCCTAGGACATGCTGACATCTGATATCTATAATCAGCTGATATCTAAATAATCCATGAACTTTTAATTAGTAAAACAATGTAAGTTTTAAAATCATAATTAACTTAATTATTTCTGGATTTTTCTAGTACTGCCATATCTAATATCATGTTTATCTAATTTATGCTGGTTTGTATTCATTCTGGTAAGAAAGAAAAAAAAAAGAAAAAAATCAAATTTAAATGAAATAAATTGAAAATTAAAGTACATTCATTAAAATCAATATTTGAATTGGCCTAGAATTTTAAATTAATTCCTTTATCTGAGTTTTTATGCATACAAAAAAAAAAATCAAAAAATGTTTGAAAGACGATTCTGTCAAAACTAATGAAAAATTCATTTTATTCTGTTATAAAACTTGAATAATTGATCTATAACGAAATCTCTCCTGTCAACTTTTCACTGAAAGCTAAAATATATTGATAGACCAAAATGTCATACTCAAATGTAAGTATATCTATGTTTACAATTTATTACGATGCACATATGAAATAACTGAAGAATATTTGCCACGCTTTTCTCTAATTTTCCACTAAATAACACAGGGGCGGATCCATAATATTTTAAGGAACATACATAAATATGTTGATCCGATGGAAAAAAAATTAGGGCGGGGGGGGGGAGCAAAAAAGGTTGATTCGATAAACTTGCGTTAAATTGATTTTTATTAATATAATTAATAAAAATCAAAGAGAGGATTAGTGGCTATAGTAGGCAAGTAGTAAGTTGGCTGCTAGTTTCTCACTTGCTTGCACTATTTACAAGTAGTATTTGACTAATCTTAACGAGTAAAAGAAACTGCTGAAACCTCAAAAAAAAGAAAAAGAATGTACTTACATCTCCACCTCGTGGATGGGATGGAAAAGGTTTTTTTTCAAATATAAGACACAATGTATGTGAATTTTATAAACATAAACCATGGACATTAAAGGAGGGTTAGTGGACCATACTAAATATTTTTTTTTTAAATACACATTCATCAAATTTGATTTAGTAAGAACTTGTTTTATTAATTTTCAATAAAAAAAATTTTTGAAATTTTTAATAATTGTTTTTACTGAAAATTAATCAAAGGATTAGTGGCTAATGGCGATACCTCTATAAAAAAAAACGCGCCTTGACCTCTACCTCCTGGGTGGTGTAGAAAAGAGTTCGTGTGAAAAAATGATTTGCTTTCAATTTTTTTTTAGTTTGAAGAAACATTGCTAAAAAAAGAAGGAAAAAGAGAACAAGGAGGTTGTCTGAAAAAGAGTAGCGAATCTGGAAGAGCTGGAACCAATCAGGAATCAAGCTGCAGTATACTTCATCTTTGTAAAGACATAGGAAGAAACCAAAGACGACGGTGACGGCAACGTTCTTCTGTTCCATAGACACAATCGCGAGAAAATTTCCTACGTCGCCGCTCTTGCCAGCAAGTCATTGCCTATACCTGTGACTAGTGTGACCGCAGAAAGACTGTTTTTGGTGGTAGGCCTGATAGTGACTATGATAGTGACTTAGAAAAGAAATGGTCTCAGTCCACACTAAGTGGATAAGTTGAATTTCATTCACAATAACTATAGCCACATCCCGCAGTTCTAATATACTTCTGAAGTTTGCCTGTTTCAATCTTTTCTAAAGTTTCTACCTCATGAATGAATAGACTATCTTGTAAATAAAAATTATATTTGAGGAAAACTAAAATCTATTCTATAAATCATATACAAAAACTTTCTATATAAGCCTTATATGCCCCCAGGGCATAACTTACAACCCTTGCACTGAGGGCTCTGAGGGGGTTGTCATCCTAAGAAACCTAATTTCCAGAAAATTCAACTGCGTTGAACAAAATAAATGTCTCAAAATGTTGATTGGATGTGTTTGGGAAAATGGTTGGCGTAACAGGGGCGTTAGTTGCTATCCAATCACTTTCAACTATTAAAAAACGCACTAGCTCTTTCAACTTCCAATTTAATGAGCCCTTTTGAAGTTTCTACGATAACGCTTTCAATAAAAACTTTATATGCCTTCAGGAAATAACTTACAACCCTTGCACTGAGGGCTCTGAGGGGGTTATCATCCTAAAAATACCTAATTTCCAGAACTTTAAACTACGTTAAACAACATAAATGTCTCAAAATTTTGATTGGATGCGTTTGGGAAAATTGTGGGTGTTAAAGAGGCGTTGGTCACTATCCAATAACTTTCAACTATTAATAAAAGCACTAGGCCTTTCAATTTCCAATTTAATGAGTCCTTTTAAAGTTTCTACCATAACGCTTTCAATAAAACTCTATATGTCCCCACGAAATAACTTACTACCCTTGCACTAAGGGCTCTGAGGGGTTTATCATCCTAAAAGACAAAATTTCCAGAACTTTCAACTAAGTTGAACAAAATGGATATCTCAAAATTTTAATTTGATGTGTTTTGGAAAATGATGGGCGTGAGAGGGGCGTTAGTCACTATCCAATCACTTTCAACTATTAAAAAAGGCACTAGCCTTTTCAATTTCCAATTGAATGAGCCCTTTTGAAGTTTTACGACAACGCTTTCAATAAAAACTTTATATGCCCCCATGGCATAACTTACCACCCTTGCCCTGAGGGCTTTGGGGGGAGGGTTTTCATCCTTAAAGAGCTAATTTCCAAAACTTTCAACTATGTTGAATACAATGGCTATCTAAAAATTTTGATTGATTTTGCTTGGGGAAAAGGTGGGCGTGTGAGGTGGGTTAGTTGCCCTCAAATCACTTTCGACTATTAAAAGGGTACTAGTCCACTGAATTTCAAACCGTGTGAACCCATTTTCAAGGTTCTACGACAAGGATTTCAATAAAAACCTTATATGCCCCCAGGACATGACTTATAATCATTGCCCTGATGGTTGTGGGGGAGCTTTTATTGAAGTTTCTACGAAAACGCCTTCTTTAAAAAACCTTATATACCCCCAGGGCATAACTTAAAACCCTTGCCCTGGAGGATGTGGGGAAGTGTCCTCCTCAAGAACACATTTTCTTTCTGGAAATCAACTACGCTGAACAAAATGGCTATCTTAAAATTTTGATTGGATGTGTTTGGGGGAATGAAGGGCGTAGGGAGGGGTGGCTAGATGCCCTCCAATCACTCAATTTGCCCTCCAATTTGTTTCTCAAGACTGGTCTGAAGGATATTTCCCTTACAACAAAATAAAAATTTTATATTTTTCACACCATAATAAAAACTCCCCTCCCAATACCTGAAAAATACAATTTTCGTTTGGATTGGCAAGTTGAACCATATTAGCTTACTTTTCGCTGATTTTTATCCACGTTTCTTTCTCTTTGGATTTGCAATCCCCTTCTAACACAAACGACACAACTGGTTATGGTGGTCTTTTAATTAAAAGTTCAATTCGTGGATAAAAATCAGCGAAAAGTAAGCTCATATGGTTCAACTTGCCAATCCAGACGAAAATTGTATTTTTCAGGTATGGGGAGGGGGTTTTTTATTATGGTGTGAAGAATATAAAATTTTTATTTTGTTGTAAGTGAAATATCCTTCAGATCAGTCTTGAGAGGGACAACTACCCCTCCCCCCTCCCCATTTAATGTTTGTAACAAACAAAAATGCTACAGGTACATTAATGCGTTCTGCTAGAACATACTTCTACTTCAGTATCCACAAACAGTTATACTTGATGCAGCACTTGCATGGTTTTATCGTCCAAAAGGAAAGGGACATATGCGTCCAATCCGTTTTTTCTTATTGATGAAACGGGTTTACTTTGAAAACATTCATTCATATGTACCAGGTAGATTCACACTAAAACGAATTGGTGTGACGAAAGCGATATCGACATCCCCACCTAACGTTGCGCTCGAGTAACAATGGCACCCTTGGTCCAGTGCCCAAGTTACAATAAAAGGCCAGGTCATAATAAAAGCTTTCAATTTGGGAAGTTCAAGGAGGAGTCTTTGACAGTCTTATGACCTCAGGGTACTAGATGTTGCAACGTTCTTACGTATCTACAGTGTTTTTAGAAAATTCGATCACCCCACAAATGATGACCAAAATATGGACAAATGTAACATTTGGAATATTATAACACTCTTTTCAAAGCTTTGAAGAAAAGCAAAAAAGTCTAAACACGCCTATCTACGCTTGAAAGCTAATTTAAAAAGAACCTCTTTGGAGATTTTTATGGAAATGACCATAGCAGAAGCTTTGAGTCTGGGTGTGGATCAAAGAAGAGTCTTTGATTAGTTTGACCACAGGTGACTTATTGTTGCGACTTTCTTAAATTTGGTAATTCTTGTGAGCATTTTGAAATCAAAGCTTAAACTCAATAACTGACACAAAGTGTCCTAACATTTTGCTTGAATTAAAAGTGACGAACTAGGATGAAAATTTCAACATCTTCCTGGAGCTACTTCAGTCTGCATATTATTTCATTTAATTACACTTAAAACGGATGAGCTTTTCATGTTGTACCTAAGAAAATAGCTGGCACTTCATTTTTCTTCATAGCGAATAAACTATTACGTGTTTTTTGTGGCATTTTAATTGAAGTGTTCTCATGTGAAGTGTTCATCATGTATTTTTCAATTTGATAAATTTACTCCTTTTAGATGCAGTTTATAATTTGACTCATTTTAGGTATTTATCAGTGTATAATTTGGAATGAATCCGCAAAAGAAAAAATGAATAATATCCAAAAGAGCAGTCAAAAGCAATGAAAAAGCAGCAGTTCAGCCTTAGCCTACATGACATATATTCTATAAAGAAGCCAAAAAAACTTTAAAATATATTTTTTTAAATTGTTGTTAAAAACCAGATTTTAATACAAGAAGGCTTCTTAGGAATCCAAAAGAGCAAAAAAAAAAAAAACAATCAATATCAAAAGTCGCCCATTTCAACTGTTTTAAAGGTGCCAAAATAGAAACAGGCTAAGGGCATTATGAGAAAATTAAGCTTCTAATTTCAAAGTTATATTCAAAGTTTTTACCCAGATAACTGACAAATTTTGTGATACGGTATTTGAAGTTTATATGCAGTAATGCTCGATGAAAAAACTACTAATTTTGATAATTATTTATGTTAAGAATGCATAGCTAATAAATGCTTCAACTACTCGTATTATGCAAGGGTTCTGAAACGCCACAGCCATTTCGTTTCTACCAAAGTTCTACTTCTCTTGATGAATAACGAAAAAGACCAGTTCGCGCCAGCGACTTGTGAATTTTTGAACTCATGAATAGACTCGAATCTGTTGTAAATTGAAGCTGTGATTTGAAAAAGACTGATGAAAACATTAATATTTGCGGTCAAACAATGATCGTGCCGGCAGCGCACCGCCGACATCTTACCGACGCCGCGCCACCGACGTCCTACCGGCAGCGCGGCGTGTCGTGCAGTTTTTGGCCCCACCACCGCCGATCTTTCCTAATCGGCGCGGCACCGGGATCTAGTCTTAGCATCCTTACTTCAGCAAAATTCAACCAGGACTGATAAAAAGTAAGTTAAAATAAGGCAATTCAATGAGATTAAATAAAAATAATTTAAAAACAAGTTCTTATTGCTAATCCAGCAGTAGGTTTAATAGTATATAATAAGAGTAGTTTATAGGACTAGTTGTTATTAGGACTAAATGTTTTGAGGGAAGATTACATCATCGTCTGTGGATAAACTGGATAAGGTTTCTTAGCCTAAACAAATAACGAACACTATTGAACAGTTGTGGCATGTCAAGAATATCCGCAGAAGGAGAAGTAGGCTTGGAGGGTAGGACGAGACAGAGAACACTGCAGGACGAGGAGATACACTTACTGCAGACAGGTCATCCCATGGCTGTGTCTTTTGGTGTTTACTTCAAGGGCTAGCAGGCATAGGGAGTGGAATTTTACCTTAAGGTGGGTTTTCATGGGTGGGAGGATAAGGTGAGTGAGTTATTTCAATAAGGGGTAACTTTATTTTATACATTGGGGAAAGAAGGACGTATTTGGGGAATTTTAGGTCTTGTAGCTTGTAGTTGTTTGCATTCCATATTTCTGTCTACTGTTTGAGGACGTATGTAGAGGAGCTTTAGGAATTGAGGGAGAGAATTTTTGGGATTAGGGTATAAGTTAAGGAATTAATGCTTGCAGTTTAAA
>CM051256.1:67650886-67655886 GCA_027921565.1 Artemia sinica
AATTTTTTGCGGGGAAATTTTCCACAGAGGGGATGGATTTCTTAGGATTACCTGAAAAACGATCATAAATAAATACAAAAACTTGTTTTTTCTGCTGAAAGTAAGGAGCGACATTAGAACTTAGAACGTAGAGAAATTATTCTGTATATGACGAGGCCTACTCCCTCCTTAATACCCCCCTCTCTACGCTAATATTTGACCTTTAGTCTATTTTTTAAGAACGATTCATGAAACACAAGGACCGTGTAATTGAATCAAAACTTTTTTTTTAAAGTTCTTGAAAAGATTTTAGCATGAAGAGACGGGTGTCGAGAAAAAGTCAGCTACCCTAATATATGGAATAATTTTTGATTGTCTTAAATTTTAATGTTGCTCCTTACTTCAAGTAGAAAAAACTTTTTTTTATTTAATGAATGAAAGAGAGATAAGGTTACAATTTATTTTTTACTTCTGACCAAAGCACATCTTGTAGAAAGGGTAGTCGTTGAAACTTCGAAAGCGGCTGGATTGGAAATTGAAAGTTCTAATAAGAATCATAAGTGATTGGAAGGTGAAACCCCCACCCCCCAAAGCCCTTCACTTCCCCAAACATGTTAAAGCAAAACTTTAAGATCGTCATTATGTTCATCATATATTAAAAGTTCTAGTAATTATATTTTTGTGGATAAAAAAAAGCTTTTAGGGCAAGGGTTACGAGTTATAAGTAGTATGTGGCCTTATACTTTGCTCGGAGGTATAGCAATTTCAACGTTATTCTATAGAAGCTCTACACCTTTTCAAAGAGAGTGAGTATCCTCTCACATGGCCTTATACTTTGCTCGGAGGTATAGCAGTTTCAACGTTATTCTATAGAAGCTCTACACCTTTTCAAAGAGATTCAGAGCTCCCTCACATAATGGAATTTGAGGGTCGATAAAGTGAAATTATGTCACTATTCTAGTTTTTCTAAACCGGTATTTGCTTGCCTGTATAGGACCATGCTGTTTGCTTGGCCCAATAGCAATTCCCATGTTATTTGCTTATTTTTTTTTGTTATTAAAAAATTGGACACTATACTCAGAATTATTTGATTGACATTTAAAAAGGGGTAACGAGATTTGCAAATTGGACACTATGAACGATATTAATTAATGTTTTGAATAATAGGAGTGTGAATGATTCTAATTAGTGATTAAAGGGTTCATGATAAAAAAAAAAAAATTGTAGTTGTTTTCGTTTTTGCTTTATTGTTCGACTTGATGACAAAAAAACATTTTGATATTTAATTCAAGAAATCATAATAAAATCGCAAGTAAGTAATAAACTCTTTATTGTTTTCACCTATTGGATACACAATACTGAAATAGTTTTGCTTATTTTTTTTGTTATTAAAAAATTGGACACTATACTCAGAATTATTTGATTGACATTTAAAAAGGGGTAATGAGATTTGCAAATTGGACGCTATGAACGATATTAATTAATGTTTTGAATAATAGGAGTGTGAATGATTCTAATTAGTGATTAAAGGGTTCATGATAAAAAAAAAAAATTTGTAGTTGTTTTCGTTTTTGCTTTATTGTTCGACTTGATGAGAAAAAAACATTTTGATATTTAATTCAAGAAATCATAATAAAATCGCAAGTAAGTAATAAACTCTTTATTGTTTTCACCTATTGGATACACAATACTGAAATAGCTTTGCTTATTTTTTTTTGTTATTAAAAAATTGGACACTATACTCAGAATTATTTGATTGACATTTAAAAAGGAGTAATGAGATTTGCAAATTGGACGCTATGAACGATATTAATTAATGTTTTGAATAATAGGAGTGTGAATGATTCTAATTAGTGATTAAAGGGTTCATGATAAAAAAAAATTTTGTAGTTGTTTTCGTTTTTGCTTTATTGTTCGACTTGATGACAAAAAAACATTTTGATATTTAATTCAAGAAATCATAATAAAATCGCAAGTAAGTAATAAACTCTTTATTGTTTTCACCTATTGGATACACAATACTGAAATAGTTTTGCTTTTTTTTTGTTATTAAAAAATTGGACACTATACTCAGAATTATTTGATTGACATTTAAAAAGGGGTAATGAGATTTGCAAATTGGACACTATGAACGATATTAATTAATGTTTTGAATAATAGGAGTGTGAATGATTCTAATTAGTGATTAAAGGGTTCATGATAAAAAAAAAATTTTGTAGTTGTTTTCGTTTTTGCTTTATTGTTCGACTTGATGACAAAAAAAAACATTTTGAAACTAAAGAAAATCTAAAAATTTAGTAAATTTCCAAACAATATCAAAATGTAATCTCTTATTTATACGTTATATCTTGGAAATTAAGCCTCTTCCTATCATTATTCTGCAATTCAAATGCTTAATACCCCAAGCTTATGCGAGTCAAATTTCACTTTAAAGTGCTGGCGTATCTGATGAAATAATTTAGGTCGTATGATCAATTTAGTAAGGACACTCGATATCCTAAAAGTGTCTGATTCAAACTTTTACCTTTGAGCATCAATGTTGTTGTTAGCATAACCTTTATGTTCCTTCCTATGCTATTTGGCCCCCCCAAAGCTATTCTAAGGGTTTATGTCCCTTCCCATGCTAGTGTTGTCAATCAAAAGCTATGAGCTTGAGAAAAGAGCTTGAGAAAATTGCCTAAATATCAAAAATATTATTAGTAGCATATCTGTGGTAATTACCAGGTCTATTTCTACAAACTACTAGAAAATTGCTAATAAGAATTACTAGAAGCAATTGGGACGGCAGAAACAACCACACAGCGAAGTATTTGAGGGGGCAGCCAAGTAGATTCTTGGTTTTCAACCGCAAAAGTAGAGAGACTCTGCCCCCCCCCCCTTTTTGAAGACCAAAACGCGTCATAAATTCACCAAATCAAATTTTAAAGAGCGTCTCAAAACTCTTTTTAAACTTCCGTGGAAAAATATTGTATACAGGTGCGCAAGGGGAGGGGGATAGATATAGCAAGTAATTCCCCATTGTTCCGGATATTCTATATTTTTAAAAACTATGGCAGTTTCTATAAAAATGAATGATTTTCAAAATCAAATTTAATTTTCATTGAATGCTTTTCATTTAAACTTAAAATACGCTAAAAGATGGTTCTCGTGAAACTATTGCAGTTTCTATAAAAACGAATGAATTTCAAAATCAAATTTAATTTTCATTGAATAATTTTCATTTAAACTTAAAATACGCTAAAAGATGGTCCCCATGAAACTTTTGCAGTTTCTATAAGAATGAACGAATTTCAAAATCAATTTAATTTTCATTGGATATTTTTCATTTAAGCTTAAAATACGCTAAAAGATGATTCCCGTAAAACTATTGCAGTTTCTATAAAAATGAATGATTTTTAAAATCAATTTAATTTTCATTGAATACTTTTCATTTAAGGTTAAAATACGCTAAAAGATGGTTCCCGTGAAATTATTGTAGTTTTTATAAAAATGAACGATTTTCAAAATCAAATTTAATTTTCATTGAATACTTTTCATTGAAACTTAAAATACGCTAAAAGATAGTTCTCGTGAAACTATTGCAGTTTCTATAAAAATGAATGAATCTCAAGATCAAATTTAATTTTCATTGTATACTTTTCATTTAAACTTAAAATACGCTAAAAGATGGTCCCCATAAAACTATTGCAGTTTCTATAAGAATGAACGAATTTCAAAATCAATTGAATTTTCATTGAATACTTTTCATTTAAGCTTAAAATATGCTAAAAGACGGTTCCCGTGAAACTATTGCAGTATCTATAGAAATGAACGATTTTCAAAATCAAATTTAATTTTCATTGAATACTTTTCATTTATACTTAATATAGGCTAAAAGATGGTTCTCCTGAAACTATTGCAGTTTCTATAAAAATGAACGATTTTCAAAATCAAATTTAATTTTCATTGAATACTTTTCATTTAAGCTTAAAATACGCTAAAATATGGTTCTCGTGTAACTATTGCAGTTTCTTTAAAAATGACTGAATTTCAAAATCAAAATGAATTTGCATTTAATACTTTTCTTTTAAACTTAAAATACACTAAAAGATGGTTCTCGTGAAACTATTGCAGTTTCTATAAAAATGACTGAATTACAAAATCAAAATTAAATTGCATTTACTACTTTTCGTTTAAACTATCGCAGTTTCTATAAAAATTTGAAATTATTTCGTTTAAACTATTGAAGTTTCTATAAATTTTTTATCCAGCATGAAAATCAAAATCAGTTTCCATTTAATGCCTTTCTTTTAAACTTAAAATACGCTAAAAGATGGTTCCCGTGAAACTATTGCAGTTTCTATAAAAATGAATGAATTTCAAAATCAAATTTAATTTTCATTGAATACTTTTCATTTAAACTTAAAATACGCTAAAAGATGGTTCCCGTGAAATTATTGCAGTTTCTCTAAAAAGAACGATTTTCAAAATCAAATAGGGGGTCCCAGTCCTCCAGCCTTAACGGTGGAAATTCAGTAGCTCAGAATTGGGATCTTAGTTCACCAGCCTGAATGATGGAAATCCACTAGCTCAGTATTGGGGTCTTAGTCCACCAGCCTGAATGGTGGAAATCCACTAGCTCAGTATTGGGGTCTCAGCCCACAAGCCTCAATGGTGGAAATTCACTAGCTCAGAATTGGGGTCTTAGTCCACCAGCCTGAATTGTGGAAATTCACTAGCTCAGAATTGGGGTCTTAGTCCACCAGCCTGAATGATTGAAATTCACTAGCTCAGAATTGGGGTCTTAGTCAGTGTTCAGATTGGAGCGTTGGGGTCCGACTATCTGGGCTTTATTTGTCAAGGCCTGAATGCTAAGCGATGGACATGAGCTCGATTGGGACCCCATTGTGAAAATGGAAAACAAAAAACAAAAATATATTGTTGGTATGTGTGTAGAGCATGGCATGGTTACCGCTTGGGCAACAGTCTAACTGTTGACGGTTTTAGGTATCCGTGAATAAGTTCTAAGGCGAGAGTGGAAG
>CM051256.1:67660886-67683386 GCA_027921565.1 Artemia sinica
GGTACTTCCCCCTTTTCAAAAGTCATATTCATAATCTTCAATAACTTATTTCTAACCTCAGAGCCACCATATTTAAGAAATTCATTTATCACCCTATCAGCACCTGGAGCCTTTTTATTTTTTAATCTTTTTAGTACTGTCTCTAATTCTTCCTCACAAAACAAATCTTTTTTTCACATCCAAGGTATCACAAACTTTTTCATTTTCCTCTACATCTTTTTCTGCAACTCTATCTCGGTTTAGCAAATTTTCAAAATGTTCTGCCCATCTCTCTTTAATTCTTTCATTATCGCTAATTGTGGTCCCATTCCTATCTTTATCTAGGTCAAGTCCGGATTGACTAATCCCTCTCAATTTATTAACATGCCAGTACAACATTTTACTATTTTGCCGTCTAACTCCATCTTCTAGATCCTCGACAATTTTATCCATGGCCTCCACTTCACACCTTGTTAGTTCATATTTTAATGCTTTCTCTGCTTTCTTTACATTCGTTTTGTTTCCATATGATCTATCAATCAGATAATTAATAAGTCCTTCCTTCTTTCTATTAAACATAAAGGCTTTTCACTTATATTCTTAGCTGCAGTCCAAGCTTTCTTCCCTAAGATACCTTCAGCAGCTTCACAGATTATTTTTCTAAAACTATTCCAACCATCTTCCACATTATCAAATTTTAAACCCTCAAGTTTTAAACTCTCAAATTTTAAACTCTCAAATTTTAAACTCCCCATCAGTCACCTTTATTAACAATATTACCAGAGGTAGAACCAGCCTTTCCGGGTTTTTGCCCTTTTTTTCAATATCATTGTCTGTGTAATAGACATTAAAAATATTATTTAAACACTAAAAACATCATTAATTCTCCTTTTACTAAAAACAAAAGAAATAATTCTAGTAAATGGACAGGTCAAAGACCGCTGAAGGCAAACACGTGAAAGGAATGCAAATATGTGAAGTGAAGTGGAATATGTGGAAACTCGGGGTCTTCAGCGCCGATAAGAGCCAAAATAAATGGAAAGGAAAACAGAAAGAAACCAAACAAAAGTGAGGAAACACTTTTTCAACTTCATATCGTTTATTCTCCAGTCTGTCTATTTTATCATACTTTTAAACTTTCTTCTTTATACTCCTACTTACCCTCAGTTCTTAGGTATTTCAAAAAATATGTTAGTAAAGAACGACACTGTAATCTAAAAGCAGATACTTGTGTTTCCTTATGTTTTCCCTTTCTTCATTCTACTATAGTTTTTGCAATACTTAACCGAGTAAAGGTGGCAGCTCATGTATTGAAAGCAAAATCACAACTTTTATCAAACATTTTTTTTTTTTTTTAAGAAAGGACGGAAAGATCGGAGAAAACATCGCAGAATTATTGCAGAAACTAACCTTAAAGAGAAAAACTATAATTAGTTTCTTTTATTTCCACGGTACAAAGTGTGCCATAATTTCATTAGTTTACATCTGTGACGTATTTCCATAAGCAATCGTATAACTCATTATTCCCGAGAGACATATAGCCTGAATAGTTTTTAAGCTAGTGACATATCTGTAACGCATTTTTGTAAGCCAATCACATTGCTCCTTCATTTCGGAGGGACTAAGATCTAACTAGTTTTAAAGCTTGTGAAATATTTTCGTAAGCAAATTCGTAAGCGTAAGTAAATATTTTGTGTATAATTTTCGTAAAGCATGTGAAGTATATCTCTGACGTATTTTCGCAAGCCAATCACATTACTCCTTGATTGTGGAGGGACAAAGAACCTTACCTTTTAAAACTTAAATAGTTTTAAATTTAAAGCTTGTGAAATATTTTCGTAAGCCAATCACATTGCTTCTTATTTCTGAAGAGCCAAATAACCCCGGCTTTTAAAGCCAGGACTGTTTTGAAGCTTGTGACGTATATCTCTGACGTATTTTCGTGAGACAATCACATTACTCCTTGATTGCGGAGGGACAAAGAACCTTGCCTTTTAAAGCCTAAATAGTTTTAAAGCTTGTGAGGTATATTTGATTTATTTTCATTAGCCAATTACATTACTCCTTATGTAGAGGGAGACAAATAACCTTGCCTTTTAAGGCCTGAAAGTTTCAAAGCCTTCTGTCAGACATTTCAAGGGTACAGGGTAGCCGGGGTTTACTTATCCTTCCGGAAAATTCTCCCACAAAAAAGACCCCCCCCCCCCCCGAAAAATATTCCCCTTGCTCACGGTCTCCTGTCACTTCTGACTTATAAAAAAAAGAAATTGAACTCTCAATTTTTCATCTAATGAGTACCCTCCAAAGTTTACGCGACCATGAAGTTGAAGCGTTGATGTGGAAGGGGCACTCCCCCTCCTATACGGAATAAATTCTGCTCATTTTGGGGTTTAATGTCACTCTTTACTTTCATAATAGCAACGTAGACCAGAAATATTTCAAGAAATCATAAGGGAGTAGATATCAATTTCACATTTTTGATGCGTTTTTGAAAGTTTCTTTTGTATCTTCTTTTTGGGTATTTTCTGGGGAGATAAACGCCTAGAACGACTAAAAAAAAGAATGTAAAATCAAAGTTTAAGCTGAATTAAAGTTTTGGTTAACTTGTGTGAAAATGTAAGCTAGTGAAAAGAGCGATAAGTTTTAGAGCCACAAGAACTTTTCCAAGTAGTCCCTGTTTGGGAATACGGGACATGCTGTACTTGGCAATACGGGGCCCAGGCATCAACCCTTTTCCGCAGGGTTGGATGACTGGACTGCTACTTGTACCTTGTACCTGTTAAAATAGCAACAGCTGAAGCATCGATTCAACGCCATGTGCACCAGTAATGGCTCTAAAGTACGTTTATCCTTTTTAAACACTGTTGCGAAGCAAAGAAATGTGGGTAACAATTCCTTGGTCCTATACTATATTAGACCAGATTCTTAACCCTCTCGCACGCGAATTTTGAAATCTTTTGAAATCATATTTTGAAGACAATTTTTCCAGACCAAAAAATACCGAAAATTACATATATTTACTCAGAAAAGACGTAAAAATGAAAAACTAAGTTTGAAAGTGTCCTCTTATGCAGACGTTGCCCATTACGGACGCGTGTGAAAACATTCAAAGCATTCAGGTGAAACAGGATTTTGGCACTTTTGACACTCAAGACGTATTAAGTTTACAGCTCTGCTCACGACACCTCGACGTGTTTTTCTTTTTGGATTTCAACAGCCAATGCCCTGACTTTCCATCCAACCAGACTTCTTTTGAGACTGACTGGGTCATTATCCCCTTTGGAAGAGGCAGACCCCCGGGACGCAATGGACTTGTACACATCCTAACAATTTTTTTGTTCAGAAGCAACATTGTGACAAACACCTTGAATTCCCGAGGTTCAGGTTTGGTTCCACGCACAAGTTTGTGATGAATAATCTAGGAATTGACAACAGTAACGTCAATAAAATGATGAAAAAGTCGCATATACCATCTATTGTTCCTAAAATCATTCTTATAGTAGGATGTGAGTGAGCCCAAGAGGTTAACACCTTCTATGCATTTATTGTAATTTTTGACAGAGAATGGTCTTTCAACGCCTACTTTCTTCTTCTCCGAGCTACTCCATCTCTCTACAACATCAACTGGATAGTACTCAATGTATGAAGAGCACAGGGAAACAACGTTGTTGTCTTTTCACGGCAACACAGTGATGCCTTCTGTTGATGTTGCATATGAGGTGGATCCTTGGTCTTTCTTTTTCATTTCTTTCTCTCCGTCCGGTTTGTTCGCAGCGTCACCAAGTCTGTTTGCACGCAGTGTACCGATGCTGCAAATATTTACTTTAGCTAACGTTTCTACAAGAGTGATCGAAGTGAAGAAGTTGTCGAAATACACCTTCTCATTCTTCTTTTCAAGACCTCGACAAAGTGAATAACAGCAGCACCACCTAAGCCATGTTCGGAGGTCTGAATGCGCCTGCTGCTTCCCTGGTAAGGTTCAAAGTTGTAAACGTATTTTGACACACCAAAACGCATCCAAATCTTAAAGCCCCATTTCGTCGGTTTTGTCACCATATATTGTTTTAGGCTACTCCTGGCTTTGAAAGATAGACGCTTTGAATTTCAGAAGGTCAGATTTGGTTCTGTCTAGTATTTCATCATAGTTCATCAACCGAATCATATTCTTCATCACACTAGCCGACATATGCGCTGAGAAGAAGCTCGAAGAAAGACCTTATATTTTAATACTTGTCTCTGTTGCTTTGTCCCTCGCTTGTGACATGCAGGCATTCAAAGGTCTTTTTGAAAGTCAGCTAAAAGCGGTAGTTGCAAAGACCTGAACCAATAATTATCAAGCCTTAGATAGTGAACATAGCTCATCATAAATAAACAGCCAAGATAAATGCGGAATTCAGCGACGGTAAGAACAAGCTCATAGTCTTTTTTCTCTTAACAATTAGACTCGCGGACTATCACCTCCAGGATTTCAATAGTCATCATCACTTCAAAATAGTCAACAGCGTCTGCCTCTTCATTTAGATTCAAGAGGACGCTGTTCTCACCGGTAAAAGAGGGTACACTTGCTTTAATAGTCTTGTCCCTGATTACTTTTCATAGCCTCACCTTCTTTGCTTTAATTTTCCTGGCAACACTGCTTACTGATGGCGTAGAATTGTCGTTCCTAACCGTGTAACAGCTATCTATTGGCTTGGTAGGTGTATTAGCAGCTGGGTGCTTACTAGAATAAGTTATTATCCTTTTTGATGAAGGTGGTTGGCTCTTCGTCATTGGATCGCTTTCAGATACAGCCTCAGCACTCGGTTGAGTAATTATGCAGTGACCGAAGAAAGCGTCTGCGACTTCAGATGAAACCCTGGTTGGGTCTCAACCGTCCTCTTCATCATTGTAAGATCTACATCTGACTCTTTTTGAGTCAACTTACTTCGCATCTGCAAATGAAAATTTGATTATCATCATCATTTTTTTTCTAGGGTAGACAACAAATGGGCACAAAACTCAAACGTGGACATAATGACCATGATCACCATTTATCTAAATCAGAGGGATAATGTCAACTTATACAGTTAGGTACCTCTCCAGATATATTACTATTATTAGGGCACTATCTTCAGACGTAGACAGAGGTGACTCTACATCAGGAACGAATTTGGGCAGTGTCCTCAGTAGTGGACAGAAAGAAGATGGCCACAATTCTAACCTGAATGCTTGTAAAACATAAAATAGCAACAAGCATATAGGCAATAAGCTAGTTAATTCTGGAGAAAAATTGACGCAACTCAAAAACTTCTAGGTTAGATGAAAAAAAAAAAATCAGAATTTGAACTCACCTTTTGTGTGTAAGCACAATAAATATTCTTGATGTTGACCACCACCTTTCGCAAGTTTTGAAACTATTCCGGAGATGCCTGTTACAGTAGGATAGAAACGTCTATTGAGAAGAGATAACACTGAAGTTCTGGTAAAAACAATGAGCTTTAAGCTGGAGTGTAGCGATAAATATTTTAGACTATATGTAACGATAAAAAAAATTATGACTGGCGTTAATTGTGGTAATAAAGATTGACCACGTCAAATGTAATACTATGCTTTAAGGCTGTGAACTTACACCTTATAAGTTCTCCGATAGCGCCACTTATAGCGCTAAGGACTGTGTCATATGTAATATTATGATTTAAAGCGGTATACCGATCGCGCCACTCGCTGAAAGCGAGAAAATAAAATGCATAATTGTGGTAAGTTAGAAATCCTCCAACTATCAATCCGGGAGTGGAGGTATGCGAACTAACTACCTGCCGTGGGACTAGATACAGACGTATAAAATGAAATAAACACAATTAGAAAAGCAATAGTTTATTGGGACTTAGATTTAGGTGTACAGCAGTGCTTCTCTTTAACTGGCAACAATGGTGACTGAGATAACAATAATGACTGAATTCCAATGCTTGAACGCCGAAATAATCATTTTCTAAACCCGATCTACGAATGCCCACAAAAAGCACTTTTACAACACTATAAAACATAGTTTTTGTCCTGCGCTCTAAGAGCTAACTCACAATTGGCCCAAGTCCTGTGGAGGGGGCCGCTATTTTGTAATTATGTTCGCAAACTCACTACATTATGTGAACTATCTATCCAATGATTTGTTTTAAATATTTCGAT
Organism: Artemia sinica; assembly: GCA_027921565.1. NCBI lineage: Eukaryota > Metazoa > Arthropoda > Branchiopoda > Anostraca > Artemiidae > Artemia > Artemia sinica. The sequence goes on from CM051256.1 coordinate 67,667,028, forward strand.
GATTTGAACGTTTACACTTTCTTATAATTTAAACCTCCTGATAAACATTGTACCTAGCATCTTTTTTATTACCAATTATCTTAGCGAAATTCAAACCGAATAGCGTCATTGTTTGACTGAAGCTAAAATGCAGTATTTCTTTTTGCTGATTAAGAACTATTCTTTTTTTTGAAACTATATTTAAACTTAATCAGAGGAAGTCGGAATTATCTTTAGAAAGAAGGAAATTTATTTTTTGTATTAAAATGTATCACATTTTACTCACGGTACAGAAGGAGGGTTAAGGCGAAGTGTCCTCAAAAAGCACCAGCGCCCGCGAAAGGATTAAATCAAAATTACCTTTCAATACATTTAATAAAGTATTGATCGGAGAACCACAACATTTACTCAACTTCCGAATTAATTACGTATGCAATGAAATGCTAAAATCAAGCTTGAGTGGCTAAAATTTGCGTTCTGAAGGAAACACCAAAACAACTTAATTCAATACCTATAATTAAGTGTTGATCAGAGAACCACAACATTTACTCAACTTCCGAATTAATTACGTATGCAATGAAATGCTAAAATCAAGCTTGAATTGCTAAAATTCGTGTTCTGAAGAAAACACATTTCAAAATTTCAAAAACATGTTTCAAAACGTTTCGAAAATACAAACATCATAGTGTTAACATGTTTTTAATAATTATGAATGTAATAGGAAAATGATGAAATCAATTAAGAAAAAGCTGAAATTCATGTTCGGAACAAAACATTTATTGACTTTAATCATCAAAAACATTTTTGATAGTTGAGAATTGTGTAATTTCAAAATATTATATTTTAGAGTTTCGTAATATGTCTGGCAATTTGCATTTCGTATTCTCTTTTTCAATATATTCAGCAGTCTTGAACTTAATCACATTCATCAAATTGAAATTCATACGATATTTCATACCCAGCTTGTGCATGAAAAGATGAAATGTTGACTTCTGAGCAAGGCTGTATCCAGGGGAAGGGTAATCGTGTTTGAACACTTTCCCCCAGGAATTTTTATCCGACTCGTAAAACTTAAGAAAAAATACATACAAACATATTTTTCATGCGTTTTTTCTGTACCCCCTCCCCGCCACGAACAAAAATCCTGGATACGCCCTTAGGAAAATGCAACTTAGGAAAATGTTGGGAACAAATGTATAAACGTGGTATTTGCGTTGAGCAAACTATTCCAAAAGCAATTTGACCAGTTTGCCAATAATTCACTGAAGCATCAAGCGCCCTACGGCCAGTACAGCTACGCACACTTCTACACTCAAACCTAATTGATAATTAGACATTTAATAGAAACTAGCACAAAGGATTGATTAAGAATACGAATAAAAAAGGGGAATTTGTTAAACACAACTTATTTATTGAATTAAAGGGTGAAATAGAGACAACAGGAAGCTTTAATCTTTCCTCATTTTAATTTCTGTATCAAAACCTAAGAAAACTTTTTAGTGGTTTTTGGTTAACTTCTTTAGTTTTCGTTAACTATAGTTATTACTAGCTCATTGACAACTCATTGCAGCACGGAGCCACTAGAGTGACAAACAGGAACGCACACTTCTCCACCCCAGCCTATTCAAAGCTTCTTTCTTTACCCACTCCCATTAAGTGTCATTAAGTCCTTTGTAATAACCGCTTCCCTTTTTTCTTTGTTATAAGCTGTTCGGGAATAACCTACCATCCGTTTGGTTCCAAATGCATGGCCAAAAAGCACAATTTATCTTCCTTCATCTATAAGATGTGGCCTAGCCATTGTGATCATTATTTCCTTCAACGGAGTCAATTCACGAAACTGTAGGGGAGGCGAAAGGGAGGATCTTTGCATGAATTTTGAATGAAGATACAATAGTATTTTTTTTTTTTTTTTAATCTAGGGGGAACGGAGATTTTTGCGGTTGTTTAAAGAAAACACCAAAAGAGGTGTTTTTCAAAACGTAGATGGGCAATTGACACCCCTCCCCCCAAATTGGCAATTCTGCTTTCCTTATAGCCATAGAAAAGGGGATCGAACCATATTTTTAGTTTAGATTGTAGTTTGATATACAGTCAATTAAACAGACTTCTTTGCAGCCTTGTTGATTCATTCTCTGAGAGACTGGTTAGTACGTCATTTGGGCAATTGACACCCCTCCCCCCAAATTGGCAATTCTGCTTTCCTTATAGCCATAGAAAAGGGGATCGAACCATATTTTTTGTTTAGATTGTAGTTTGATATACAGTCAATACAACAGACTTCTTTGCAGCCTTGTTGATTCATTCTCTGAGAGACTGGTTAGTACGTCATTTGCATTTACTTGTAGCAGCCTTGTGCTACTTAATCTCGTGAATTAGTGCTTTAAAAGTTTTTCCTTTCAGGTTTTGCTCCACGCAGGGCAAAAAACTTACTTGCTACATTGCCGCGTAGAAATAGCGCACTAAGGGGTGTCTAAAAAAGAACGCCGGAATTGAAATCATTTCCTGTTGGCAACATTGTTTTTGCATGTTTGTTATCGCTCATAACTGAAGTCAAGGGCGAATATACATTTTCATTGGAGGGGGGGGGGAGGGGTCTACTTTCGGATATTCAAGGAGCATGGGCTACATAATAATTTTTTCTCCACAATACTGGGGGAGCAACTGTTCCCCCTTGCCCCTCCCAAACGACGCCCCTGACTGAGGTTATGTTTGATACATGCTTTTGTTTTCCAGGTTAATGCTTCTGTTGTATAATCATAAAGTCGTATCATAGTAAAATCAAATACGGCATTCTTTTGAGACATCCTTTACTTGGTTGCCAGTTGTTGATCGTATGCCAAGATGTCCCTTTGTTGAAAACAGAGCAAAAGCTAGAGAGCGAAGATTTTAAATTAAATATGTTGTTACCCTTAGAAACTCAGAATACGCATGAGCATGCAACAAAATAAGGACATAAAAAACTTCTAGATTCTGGATAGACATCATGGATGCAGAGACACGTGGGAAGTAATGATGACTTATAATAAATGCGGTGAATTATGACAAAGGTAATAAAGACTTACGTCCTACCTGTACTAGAATAAGCGTGTCCTGTTTGGGGCCCAAGGGTCTAGTTATGCTCCGGGCTAAGCCAAGATACATGATTGTAAAATTATGATTGAAGAAAGCTTACCTATACCTCCTACAAAAAGGCCCTTTAGTTGCTGGGACTTAAGTCACTCCACGACCACCGCCAAAAAACTTACAATCAAACTTTGACAATACATTTCAAAAAGCTTAAAAACAGGTTTACCCCCCCCCCCCCTCCCGTTTGGACTTGAACATAATTTAGAGGAATAAAGAGCCCCAACCCACCCATGCAAATCACCATGGGAGGAATTCGTATACATACTAATCCGACAGAGGAAAGTTGTGTAAATGCTTATAATTTTATCAGATCTCACAAAAATTTTAGACCTCAAAGTGTCGAAACATTTGGCCACACATTTAGCAATTCCTCATCCATGCATTAAAATATGTTCACAGGTTTCAAGCCTAGGATATCAAAACACTTTGCAAAAATATTGGCTGTCACTTCACATAGCAGCATTCTATCCATGTCGAATTGGATCACCTCTAAAATGTAAAAAAGGAAACATTAGAAAAGAAAAGAAGACATTTTTTCTGCAAAAATCGGGGGAAACAACGGAAAGAATAAAAACTTTCCATCAGTGCTTCCTAAAATTATGTAAAAAAAAACTTTTCCCACAAAATACGTTTTTCAAAGAAAAGTGAAGAACTCCATTAAACTAAAAATGAGCAAAAATGAATCAAATAATCTACCAAACGTGAAACTACCACAAATCAGCATCGATAAATAAATGAAACCCAAAACGAACAGAAATTACAATAAATAACCTAGTCAAACTCAAAACGAGCAGAAATTAACATGAGTCGGGCTCAAAACCCTCATGCCTCCCCAAGGCAAGAACATAATTTTTACTTGCAAAAAAAAAAAAAAAAAAAAAAAAAAAAAAAAAAAAAAAAAAAATCTGCCAACATCGTTCTTTACTTAGCCAACGCGATTGCACTGCCTATGAAATTGCTCAATTGCTATCTTTTAATCTACATTTTGTTTGTGGATACTAAAGTAGAAGTATGTTCTAGCAGAACGCATTAATGTACCTATAGCATTTTTGTTTGTTACAAACATTAAATGGGGAGGAAAGGGGGGGGGTAGTTATCCCTCTCAAGACTGGTCTGAACGATATTTCTCTTACAACAACAAAAAAATTATATTCTTCACACCACAATAAAAACCTCCCCTCCCCATACCTGAAAACTACAATTTTCGCCGGGGTTGAAAAGTTGAACCATATGAGCTTACTTTTCGCTGATTTTTTATCCACATTTCTTTCTCTTTGAATTTGGCATCCCCTTCTAACACAAACGGCACAACTGCGTATGGTGGTCTTTTAATTAAAAGTTCAATTCCTGATTTTTCCCAATTTTTGAGATATACTTGCTTGTGTAAGTTTCTACTCAATAAATTGAAAAAATCAGATTTTATTTTCACTGTCTTTGTTATTTAAAAACACAAGCTTTTTAATAACGCTTGCTTTTTCTTTAGCTAATCGTTTTAGTCTACCAAGACAATGGCAATCAGATCCTTATTTATGAATGTTTCGGCTATAACGCTCAATATCCGTCTTAAACGAGACAAAAGAAAATTAATCAAAAAGAATGAATAAATTACAAAAAAACAAAAAGAATAAATTGAAAAAAACAAATGAACGAAAAATGTATATATATTTATGTATATATTACAATAAAAAAGAACAGAAAAACGAAAAAAATAATCAATCACGACAAACAATAATTCTGCCCCCATTATACGTTTCCTTATCTTTTTCAAAATAATCTTTTCTTATTCTGTCGATCCTCCACTCTCCAAAAACCTCTCTCTCTGATGAATTGTCACACAGTTATACCTCCCCATGTTCTTAACATCCGACTGGCAATTACTCTTCTAAACTACAAGCATTAATTCCTTAACTTATACTCTAATCCCAAAAATTCTCTCCCTCAATTCCTAAAGATCCTCTACATACGTCCTCAAACAGTAGACAGCAATATGGAATGTAAACAACTGCAAGCTACAAGACCTAAAATTCCCCAAATACGTCCTTCTTTCTCCAATATATAAAATAAAGTTACCCCTTATTGAAATAACTCACTCACCTTATCCTCCCACCCATGAAACTCCACCTCAAGGTAATATTCCGCTCCCTGTACCTGCTAGCCCTTGAAGTAAACACCAAGAGACGCAGCCATGGGCTGACCTGTATGCATTAAGTGTATCTCCTACTCCTGCAGTGTTCTTTGTCTTTTCCTACCCTCCAAGCCTACTTCTCCTTCTGCGGATATTCCTGACATGCCACAACTGTTCAATAATGTTCGTTATTTGTTTAGGCTAAGAAACGTTATCCAGCTTATACACAGACGACGATGTAGTCTTCCCTCAAAACGTTTACTCCTAATAACACCTAGGCCTATAAACTACTCTTATTATAGACTATTAAATCTACTATTTTTTATTATTGATTTAAAAACTTGTCAAAATAAATAAATAAAAAATTTAAGAGAATATGTAAGCAAAGAGTAAAAAAAATATAGACTTCAGCAAAATGCAATAACTCCCGATAGTCCAGGGGTGATTAGCATTGATTACATCAGTTTTACATTTAGCGAGCCTTGATTCAACAGATGCGAAAGAATCCTTAATACTGTACTTCTATTTCGGTGCGACCGGGGTAGACAACAGGAACTCGGCATATCCGAAGAATAAGCTTCGCGTGGCTTTCTTTTTCAGTATCGCGAAAATTTTCCGAAAGAAACCCAGAGCGACTATTATACAATCGAGAAAGTAAGAAAGGGTTAAAACCATCCCTGTTGGTAAAAGCTGATCCGTATGTAGCGCCGAAAGACAGGAATAGAACTGTTAAATTACAGCAGACAGTGTGCTCCTCAATGTGGCTGCAAAAGGGAAGACGGCACACGCGTGAATCGCGGGGTTTAATCATGGTATCGTCAATGTTGACAGTACGGTTAGTGGATAATTTATTTTTCAAGCTGTTCATAGTAAGGAATTCCACTCTTTGATCCATTAAATAAAAGTCCAGTCCACAATGTAGGTCTTTACAAGCTATACATGGCTGTGCTGAAATGTAGATATTTAAATGCATGGAGATATTGTCAACGCAGTTCAATAGCGGCAATTTGATCCAACGAAAAAACTCACAACTTCATTACTAATTGAGTTCAATTTAGCGGATTCGCTAGACTGAGTTAATCTTTAGGCCAAAAGGAGCTTTGCCATCCCTAATATCCCCGCTCCCGACCCCCAGAAAATAAACAAACATACAAACACACACATATACTATTTTGAAGTTGCCATATCCAGTTTTTTTTCCTAAGTTTTACAGTAAATTTTGAACTCTCATATTTCCAAGTTATTCTGCAAAGAAATAACACTCATGAGAAATAACATTTATGATGAAGTTTATGAGTGTTTATAATAAATATGGAGAATAATGTTTCCACCTTGATTAGTTTAGCTGTCTATCACTGGAAGGATAGACAGATTGACAGATAAACACAGATTTGGTTTTATAGTGTATTACAGGTAGTTACTTACTAAAAAAAACATTCAACCCGAATTACAAAGACACTACAGTAGAGGATATTACCTGTTTGACTGTCCTTTTTAAGGTTGTTCCAAGAATCAATAACTTCAGATGCAACAATTGAAATATTATTGAGATATTCACAGAGTGGTTGCAAAAGGAGATCCTCTGTTATCTTCTGAATTACATCATAAAACTTCAAAATTTCCTAAACAAATATATGAAAAGGCAACTATAAAAATGGAGCAAAACTGATAAGGAAAAATAGACAAAAGAATAATCGCAAAATAGAAAGGGGCGCATCACTAACTAGTAGGATAATTTTGTGGAAAGATCAGACTGCTATATGAATGATTTTTAAGAATTAAAATTTAGAAACTAACGCTACTGGTACTACAGGCTCGTCGTAACGTCGAGCATTAACGTCGTCGTTAATGCAAAACTAACTCTAAATAAAACAACTATTCCAGAAGATAATCATATTAATTACCTAGGTCTCATGCTTGACCAAAAACTTAATTTTCACCTCCACATTTCAAACACAATAAAAAAATGCTATAGAAAAACAAATATACTAAAGAGACTTCTTTCCAAACCCTGGGGCTGTAAGGAGAAAACCTTACTCCAGTTTTATAAATCACATATAAGACCCCATATTGACTATGGGCTCATCGTATATGGTACATGTGCAAAGACCCAGATGCAAAAAATTGAAACAACAGAAAATAATATAATACGCCTCATATTTGGTCTTAGGAAACCCACAAGCACCAAGTTTCTGCTTATGGAGAGTGGATTAACAACAATAAGGGAGAGACTTAGCTTTCTCTTGACAAAACATCCAACAAAAATTGAATCAAATAGCTCACACACTCTACATAATTGGTTAAGAAATCCAGCCATGTATAGAGGCATTGCAGATGAGTATGCCAACATTCAGAAGAAGTTCCCCGTACCAGCAAAGTCTATTGCACCCACTTTCCCTCAATCCCCTCCATGGAATTGGTCAAGTCCCATGATAAATACTGATTTCTCAAAGTGGACTAAAGATTTAACCCCCATCGCAATACAATTACCTATAAAAATCACTTCCAAATATTTGTTGATGGGTCAAAAATGAATGAGAAGGTAGCAAGTGGTGCTTTCCTTCCTCACCTGAAAATTGCAATGGGCGAGAGATTATATAATAATTTATCTATAATGTCTGCTGAGTTAAATTTCATAATCATGGCATTAGAACACATTAAGGAAAACCAACCTTTGATTGCAAATTCAAATAATATTATTGTATATTCCAACTCTTTATCCAGCCTTGAGTTGCTGGCCTCAGCTCCTCAGTATAAGTTGGACATTGACACTTATCATTGTCTCAGTATTATAGATAATCTTGCTTCAAGTGGCATAAAAACTTATTTTCAGTATATTCCTAGCCACTCTGGCATAAGTGGTAATCATCAGGTTGATGAAATAGCAAAAAATGCTATAAATATTGACCAGCCAAGTGGGAGACCAATGCCGATTAGAGATATTTACCGATGGAGGCTATCAGATGTTAATTTTAATAAGATTAATCCTATCCTTTTCCCCTTTCCCAATAAGTATCTTTCTAAAATTTATCATAGAATTCGTTCTGGAACAAATGGACTAAATTTTTTTGCATTCTCGTATAAGTTTTCTAATTCAACTGGTTCAATTCCCCTGTACCCTCTTTGCAGGCATTGTAATATGAATAATGAAACAATTGACCATTGCCTATTTGAATGTAATATGCTGACGTCTGCACAACATACCCTGCTTTGCAAACTGTTAAAATGCTTCAAACACCACAAAATCTTACTATCAGCCAAGAGCCTCGCCAACTATACCTGTACACAGAGCAAAGAAATCGACATCTATCAACTCATAATTGAACTCCTAGAGTCGAAAGATCTACTGAAAGATATCTGAAAATATCTAATAATCATGAGGCAATCAAGCCAGTACCTCTGTAGCCCACAGAGTGAAACAAAAGGAAAAGGGCTAAATAGTATCACTGAAAAGCCCGCCCGCTGTTAAATAGAAGAAAAAGAAGAAGATCTACAAGAGCATGCATAAGTCTTAACATCAGCTCAAAACAAATCCTCAGATATCTTGAATCGTTTGTATAATCTCCTTTCAAACCAATCGTGAGGATTGAAAACCTTAAAAAAACCTTTTAACAAATTTGGAAGTCCCCCCACTAAATTTATTAGGTAGAATAATTCATGGAATGATTATTTTTTCTAACTGAGCAAATTAATTTATTTGAGGTTGAGCTGCAATACGATCAACGAATGATGCCAGGCTTATCTGTGCTGATAAGGAAACCTTTTTAATCATCCAACCTGTTTTTTTTTTTTTGTTTTTTTTTTATACGAGTTCAATCGTAAACCATAAGTCCGTAAATAGTATTTCGTTCAATCCTAACACTTAGGTTGAGAAAAGGGCAAAGGTTTTTGAATGATACAAATGCTTATGGATGATTTCTCCTTTGATTTCAACGCCGTACGTGTGCTAAAGAGGTGGAAAATTGCAATGGTAAGAAGTTGGTTCATAAAGCTTATATCAGCTCTAATTTGTTCCAAAGCTTCAACAAATATCACAGCAAACATATTTGGAAAAAGAGGAACATAAGTCTGCGAACCAACATTATAATATTGGAAGCTACACTGATGACAGCGGTCAAGTATGGTCCTTATAACACGGGCGCTTTGGAAGGCAGGATAGTTTTTTAGATGTTTTCCAGAGGAATTGACTACAGATTTTAACGTCGTACTAGTGATATAGAATTGGAAAATTGCAATGGCTAGAAGTTGGTTCATAAAGCTTATATCAGCTTTAACATCTTCTCAAGCATCAACAAGTTTCATAGCAAACAACAAGCAAACAAATTTGGAAGGAGAAAGTACGAACGAAGATTACAATATTGGAAACTACACTGATGATAGTGGTTAAGTATGGTTCTAAAAACGCAGGCGCTTTGGAAGACAGAAAGATTTGTTAAATATTTTCCAGAAGAATTGACAATGGATAGTACAAGTCTGACTGACAGTCTATCAACGATAAGTTTAACGAAAAATGTGGTTCTGTCCCACTTTCTAGGGTTATAATGAGAGAAAGGTTGAGATGGCTAGGATACGTTTTGTGGATGAACGATGGTCCTTTACGGCCATCCTCCTAGGACTAAACGGAAAGCAAGTCGTCTCCGAATGGGATGGGAGGAGGTCGTAAGATAGCATTTAAAGGAAATTGGAACTTCTTGGGAGCTTAAATAAATTTAGAGACAATCTTAAATAGATTAGAAAGGAGAAAGAGCGCGCATAACTGTGTTGGCCTCAGAAGGCTTGATGCTGCCGTGAGTAGTTAGTAGTAGTAGAGACTTAACAATTACAAAAATTACGCTAGAAATTTGAGCATTGTTAAACAGGACAAATTACGAACTGGGAAATACAAAATTGGCACTGTAGTCAAGCTTAATTCTGATTTTTTCTACTAGTGTGGCTATAATGTAGCCTGGGCGTCTCGATATAAATAAACTGGGCGGTTAGGCGTAACTAAGCTGGGCGTAAGGGCGTAAATAGATAGATTTAATTAAGCCTCTACCTAATAGAACAATGAAAATGGGGCATATAGATGGCTGGTAGTGAGTGTGTATGTAGGGTTTTGTAAAGGGTGATATTTACCCATACAAGTTTACAAACTTCGGGTTTGCTGTTATTTGCTTATTTCTTTTAACAAAACTCCATTTCTTTTTCTTCTTGAAGCCCAGCCTGTCCAAACATGCATGGTAGTCTAGACATAAAAAGGGCATTTTTAACAAATAAATTTCATCAAATCCGTATAATGAGAATAAGGAGTAAACCGCCATTGTTCTGACGATAAGTAAAATGTAACCTAATACAAAATATGCATTTAATTAACGTTATTAACTATTATTACAAGCATGTAAGAAACTATTAAATACAACTTTATTCCCTTACTTCTTTACAACTTTAAATACAATTCATCCAATTACGCACCGGATAGATTGTTGGCGCGATGGTTGCGCATAATTGCTATTTTATAAAAAAAAGCAGACTATATTGTAACTTTCACCCGAGGGGTTTTGTTTAAAAAAAAGAAGAAGAAAAGGCTAATTGACAACATTAATAGAAACTTAAACTACGTAGATGGCGATACTGTGGTTTTATCACTCCTATGAGATAGGGAAAGGTTACTTATGATGTTTTCGCACGTTTCCACGGGCATCCTCAGAAGTGATAAGCAACGGAATTCACTTGATCATTTCCTTGACAGTACAGCCAAGTGTTTACGATCGGTTCCTTAATGATATTTGGAACCTGAACCGTGAACGTTCGACTTCAAGGTCAACACTTACCGCCTTGCATTCTCCAAATCGTTTAGAAAATTCAACGAACACAAAAGACACATATTATCATATGAAACAAACACATAGACAAAAATTGATATTCTAAAAAACTTTCCCATTGTATAGTCAGATATCAGTTTTTTTTAAAGAAAAAGATCATTAATAGTATTTAGAAAGAAATTGCAATGAACTTTAATTTAGTATTAACAATAAGTATTTTTAAACATTAATTTAACATTGGTTGATATTCAACATGAACACTAGAATTAACGATAATTTATTTATTGAAACGATATCCTGGTATCTAATGTAAAAAATTAGAATTCACACACACTGACACACAAAAAAAAGAAGAAAAAAAGACTACATACCTTAGCCAATTTGATTTCTTTTGGCTCAATTTTTATTCTCTCATCTTTAGCATAGTTGAGCAATTGATTTTTCTCAACATTGGCATGTGTAGCAAAACTCCGAATTTGAGTGTATATTTCCATCATCCTAAAAACCATGTCCATTTTGCTTGGTCCTGGATGCTTGGAGTCACCAAGCATCTGAAATAATCAAAAGTGTATTAGACAAAAAATTGTCATTTCGAACTTCCTTAGAATACCAGGGGTAGCAAAAATGAAACCTGATTGTTTGAATTGGTTAAGTGGAAACTTACACAACTATATACATCTGTAACCGTATAAACGAGCAAAAATTAACATGAATAGGGCTGACAGCCCCAATGCCTCCTCAAGACCAGAACACAATTTGCATTTTACTGAAAACAAAATACGTTTCAATGGTTTTCACTTTTTACTTTGATAAATAAAAATTAATAAACTTTAAGGAATAAATATCAGTAGTCTATATGTGTATTAAACTGACAATGTTCGGTCATTTTTTTTTAGGCAACCTGTGCGGGCATAGTTTGCTTCGATTTAGTTCCATACAGTTTGAATACATTCCAAGTATTTCAACTTAGTGCCCTTAGTTTTAATAGCAGCAGTTTTATAGTATGAGCAGTAGAATTAATAGTAGTAGCTAGTAGTCTTACCTTTAGTGGATGTAGTAGAAGTAGAAATAGTAATAATAGCTTCAGTAGTAGTAGTATGAGTAGAAGGAGTAGCATTAGGATGCAAATATTTCCTCGTGGTTAGTTCAACATCCCCCCACAACAAGCCCTGTTAGTTTCAACTTCACACATCAAATTGTTGTTAAGATATTGCTGTTACACACCCTTTTGACAACCTGCAAACAGATGGTGTGTTTTGATTTAGTTCCTCTCCTCCCTAAAATTCCTTGAAACTTCCACTTTCATACCATTAGGCTTAGTTGTAATATTAGTCACAGCAGTAGCATTGGCTTTACGAGTAGTAGTATTAATAATAATAATAGTATTGAATAGCGGTAGTACTACTAGCAGCAGTAGTATTAACATATTGCATTTTTGGTCAATTGAACATTGCTCTCATCAAGTCCTAAAAGTTTCAACTTAATACAAATAGCCATTGATATGGCATTTCAGATATGTCCTTTTGATAACTTGTATGTTCGTATGCTTCTTCAAATTTTCCCCTCAATGCTCTTAACTTTACAAATAGTTCCAATAGAAGTAGTAGTTGAAGTAGTAGCAGTAGCAGTAAAATTAATAATAATAATAGCAGTGATAGTAGTGTTAGTAGTAGCGTTCACATATTGCCTTTAGGTCAGATGATCTTCCCTTTAAGCACTCTCTGAAAGTTCCAACTTAATACCCAAATCAATTCTTGAGATACACTCTTTTGTCAATGTACATGCACATAGCGTCTTTTGATTTAGTTCAAATTTCCCCTTAATATTGTAAATAAAGTAGTGTGGCAGTAGTTGTGCTAGCAGTAGTAGTGATGGTAGTTGTAGTAGTCGTGGTAGCATCCAAATATTGCCTTTTTGATCATCTCCCTTATCATTTCCTGAAAATTTCAAATTGATATGCTCAGTCACTCTTGAGTTACACCCTTTTGACGATCCGTATACACATAACTTGTTTTTATTTAGTTTAACACTCTCCTTAATATTCTCTGAAAGTTCACCTGAATTCTTTTCGTCTTTTTAGAAAGTAAAGTACAAAAAACATACCTTTCTCAATAATATATACTATATGTAAACAATGAACAAATTACCCAGATTTGAGGACTTCCCCAAAAACATAAGCACTGGATCTTTCAATAATTCTGAACAAAATAGCTCTCTTAAAATTTTTCATCGGACGTGTCTTGGGGAATGGTAGGCTTGGGGGGGATAGTTACCCTCCATTTACTTTTGACTCTTAAAAAGAACACTAGAACTTCCGACTTCCAATAAAATAAGCCCCCTCCGATCCGAAGTTTTCATTACCACCCGGTCCTTAAAAACCTTACATACCCCTGGGCATAACTTACAATCCTTGCCCCCAGACTCTGGGGGGGGGGGGGTGTTGAGCCCAAAGGCCTTGTTATATCATCTTTTGACTATATTTTGAACAAATGGCTACCTCAAAATTTCTATCAGATACGTTTGGGGAAAATACGACGTGTGTGTGTGTGGGAGGGGGGATAGCTACTCTTTTATCACTTTGACTCTTAAAAATGGCACTAGAACTTCTGATTCCAAATCCAATAAGCCCCCTTCAAAGTTTATATGACCATCCTTTCTTTAAAAACCTTATATGCCCCCAGAGCATAACTTACAACCCGTGCTACAAGGGCGGTGCTGTCATCCCCAAAACAAAACCCCCTGACCTTTCAACTACGCCGAACAAAACGGGTATCTCAAAATCTTAATTGGATGTGTTTAGAGAAATGATGGTTGTGGAGGAGGGGGGGGGCTGGTTCCCCTCCAATTGCTTCGAACCATTAAAAACGACATTAAACCTTTTAATTTCCAACTGAATGAGCCCTTTTAAAAGTTTCTATGACAACTCCTTCTATGTGAAGTGCTCTGGTCTAAAACCAAAGGAAAAAAATAAGTAAATAAATAATATATTGTGCCCATATGGCTCTTTACTTAGGCAGCGCTATTGCTCTGCCTATGATAAGCTTTAAAACTTGAACCAATGATACTATTATTATCTTTGAGACAACTTATCCCCTAAACTTTTCTTTCTTTAAGCTTTAAGTGATAAAAAAAAAAACAAAAAACAGCTGATTTTTGAACGAAAACGGCTATTTTTATCGAAAAACAGAATAGAAACAGACACAAGTCTTCTGTTTTTGATTGACCTGTTCTTTATCTGTTCTGTTTCATTCAAGCCCTGTTTATTTTTTTCTGTTTCTTCCGAAAAACAGAAGTTACAATAAAAAACCGAGTCAAACACAAAACAAGCAGAAATTAACATGAATAGGGCTCAAAACCCTATGCCTTCCCAAGCCCAGAACATAATTTGCACTTTACTAGTAGAACTAGTACATGTTGCAGTAGCATTATTATTAGTAGTAGCGCACATATTGCCTTTTGGTCAATTGATCTTTCCCTTTGAGTATTCTTCGAAAGTTTCAACTTAATAGCCAAATCAAATCTTGACATACGAATTTTTGACAATCTGCATGTGCATAGTGTGTTTTGATTTAGTTCGAATTCCCTCTCAATATTCTGTCAAATTTTCACTTTCATACGTGTAGCCTTAATTGCACTAGTATCATAGTAGTACTGGTAGTGGTAGTAGCAATAATGGTGTAAAATTATTAGTAGCAACAGAAGTAGCAGCAGTATTAATAGCAGTAGTAACAGGTACATTTTGCCTTTTGTTAAACTGAACATCCCACTCATGATGCCCCTACAAGCTTCCTCTTGATATGATAAGCCGTCCCAAAACTATTGCTGATACGCCCTTATCAGCAATCTATATACACATAGTATGTTTTAAATTTAGTTAGTATTTCTCCTCAACGTTTCGTCAGAATTTTTTTTTCTTCAAAATCATCAGCCTTAGTAGTACTCGCTACAGAAGTAGTAATTTTACTGATAGTAGTGGTAGTAGTAATATTACTTGTGGTAGCAGTAGAAGCAGCAGTAGTTGTAGTAGAAGTAACGTGTTTCTCTCAAATCATTTTGACTCTTAAAAAGGGTACTATATCTTCCAGTTTAAAATCAAATGAGACCCATCTGAATTCAATACGACCACACATACCATAAAAACCTTATATACCCCCAGGATATAACTTAAAGCCCTTTCACCAGGAAAGAAATTCCTTGAAATTCCAATTTCCACCAAATGAGCCACCTCTAAAGTTTATACAACCACCCCTTCCATAAAAACCTTATATGGCCCCGGGGCATAACTTACAACCCTTACCACCAGGCTCTTTGGGTTAGTTTCAACTCCAAAAGCCTTGTTATATGATAATTAGACTATTCTGAATAAAATGACTATCTCAACATTTTTAATAGATACATTTTGGTAAAATATGACGTGTGTGTGTGAGTGGGGGGGGGGGGGAGGGGTAGCTGCCCTCTGATCACTTTGACTCTTAAAGAGGGCACTAGAGCTTTTGATTACTAATACAATGAGCCCCCTTCGAAGTTTATCTGGCAACGCTTTCTATTAAAACAATATATGCCCTGGGGCATAATTAAAACCTTTACCCTGAGGGCTGGAGGGACTTTGTCATACTCAGACATAATTTCCGGACCTTCCAACTACGTTGAACAAAATGGTTATCTCAAATTTTGATGGGGAAGTGTTTGGAGAAAAGATGGGCGTGGGGGGGGCATTTGCCCTCCAATCACTTTCAACTAATAAAATGGTTCTAGTCCTCTCAATTGCCAATCGAATAAACCCTTTTTGAAGTTTCTACGACAACATTTTTTATAAAAAAAAAACAAACACTTATATCCCCTAAGGGCATAGCTTACACCCCTTGTTCTGAGGGCTGTGGGGGGGGGGGTGTCATCCTCAGATACATAATTTCCAGACCTTTCAACTACGTCGAACGAAATAGCTATATTAAAATTTTGATCAGAAGTGTTTGGGGAAATGAAGGGTGTGGGGGGGGGGGGGCATTTGCTCTCTGTTCATTTTCGACTATTAAAAAGGGCACTAGCCCACTCAATTTATAATCGAATGAGCCCCTTTTGAAGTTTCTACGACAACACTTTCTATAAAAAACCTAATATACCCCAGGGCATAACTTACAACCTTTACTTTGAGGGCTGTGGGGGAGTTGTCATCCTCAAAGACATAGTATCCTGACCTTTCAACTACGTTGGAAATCTTAAAAATTTTGATTGGATATGTTTAGGGAAATGTTGGGCGGGGGAGGGAGGCTAGTTGCCTTCCAATCGCTTTCGACTATTAAAAAAGGCAATAGCCATTCCAATTTC